>VXAY01002769.1:183305-196141 GCA_013399855.1 Oxyruncus cristatus | reverse complement strand
GGGGGGTCCGGGCCCCCCCCCCCCCCGCTCCCCCGGGGGCCCAGAACCAGCTGCCGGCACCACACTGTGTTGCTTTGGCAGTGCTGGCGGGAGCGCGGCTCCTGGTGGGCCCCGTGCCGGGGCTGGAGGGAGGGGGCAGCTGCACGGTGGGGTCTTCACTGGGGTCAGACCTGGGAAGAGAGGGTCTCCACCTCTGAAGCTTTGCACCCACACTGAGGTTGGGGGATCCATGTGGGGGCCACGTTCGCATCCCAGGGCCGTGCTGTGGGCTTGTGGCTGCTGTGAAGCCGCGTGGGAGGCAGAGCTGTGTTGGCCCTGCTGCATGTGGTGATAGCTCTGCCTGCCTGCCATCAGTAGGCTTCAGGGTTAACGCCCTGTAAAGGGCAGGAATCCTTCCCATCCTGACTGCTGGATGGATGCAGGGGGAGAGGGTCGGGCGGGGATCTGATTACAGCCAGATCCCTTACAGGAGGAATAAAGCGGGCAGTGTGTGTGAGGGCAGCCGGAGGCACGGCCACCCGGGCGAGATAAACCTGGGAACGACGATAAAACCCGGGACAATGCAGCAGGGCTGGGAGGGAGCTGACACCAGGTGGAGTCCTGGGTGGGACCAGCTCACAAGCGAGGGGCACCTCTGGGTGCTGGGGGGACTTACATGGGGCTGGGGAGGGGGCAGAGATTGGCGGGTGCCATCAGATGTCACTCTCATGCCACTCTCATGCCATCATCTCTCTCTCTGCACACAGCACTCAAGAAGTCGTTTGAGGCAGAGGATGGGGACGAGGCGCCCAGCTCTCCACTGGTGTTCCCGCTGTCCTCGGGCAGTGGCGAGAACCACCGGCCGCTGCAGCCCAGCCACCCGCCCTACTCGGGCACCGCCGCCAGCCCCAGCCCAGCGCCCAGCCCCGTGCTGCGGACCCGGCTCAGTGCCAGCCTTGCCACTGGCCGAGCCAACGGCACTGCCAGCACTGGCATCACCCGCACCGCCTCCTTCCAGACCCTCCAGGCCTCTGCCACGGGGCCAGGAAGCGATGGCGAGAGCCTGCGCAGCTCGTCCTCCAGCCTGGAGAGCCCTGCAGGCACCAGGCCCCTCCTGCCACCCAGCACCCCCCCAGCCACCAGCCCTGGCCTGAAGAAGGTCCCGTCCCATGGAAGCGTTTTCCCAGGGGAGCTGGATCACCCTCTCACTGGGGTCACCGCCAGCCATGGCTCACTGCCAGTGCTGGACCTGCACATCGCTGAGGAGCCAGGGACCCCCGTGCTGGACCCCTCGCCATGGGGCACCCAGAGCCCTGCTCCCCAGCCTCACACCCCCCAGCCTTCCTCCTCCTCCATGGCCCCATACAATGGCACAGAGGCAGTGCCAGGGCTGCCCATGGTCCCTGAGGGGCCGGGGGCATGGGATGTGGCCCCCCGCATGCTGTCCCAGCCGCAGCTGAAGGGCACCCTCAGTGCCACCCCCATCCCGTCCCGCTGGCACCTGCCACTGTGCTGGGGCCAGGAGGAGGCAGCCCCAGCCCCTGCCACCCTCTCCCCCGGGAGGGTCAAGGGGCTGCCCCCACTGCCAGCGCCCCAAGCCGCCACCTTCAAGCTGGTGTCACAGCCACAGACGGTACAAGTGAGCTCCCAGCCTGCCTTCCTGGGGGGGCTGGTGCTGGTGCCGACACTGGGGACACTGGCAGCGCCCCACGGAGCCAGAGGAACCCCTCCCAGCACCGGGATGGTGGTACCACGGGGACCCTGCGTGGTGGCAGCAGCTCCCAGCAAGGCTGCAGGCAGCGGGGCAGCGGCGACACCAGAGCATGGTAGGACTCACTTCCTCTTCTGTCCCCTCTCCCTGCCAAGACCCCTTGGTGGTCATAGTGTTGCTAAAATACCCCCACTGCTTATGCCGGGGAGAGCGTGGATGTGGAGTGACGGTGATGCTGGGGACAGAAGGAGCCCTTCCAGCTCACTGCTCCTCATGCCGGGGGGCCATGGAGAGCGTTGGATGTGGGGGGGCTGTAGAGCACGGAGCCGAGCTCAGTGCTGGCAGCACTCCCGGCCCCGGGGTGCCTGGCGAGCTTCCCACGCCGCCCCGGCGCTAATTGTTTTTCCCGGCATGGGGAAACAGGTCGGGGCACATGTGCCCCATCGCGCTGGGCCCCGCGCGTGCCGTCTATCACCGGGATCTTGTCCCGCGTCCAGCGCTTTCTTCCCCAATCTTCCCTCCTCACCTTGGCACGGGGACGGATCCTGTTCCTCCCCTCCCGTGGGGCGCAGGAGGTGGCGGGGGGCCAAGGTGCGCCATGGCGTGCTCGGCGCACACCGAGCACCACAGGGGCACGACTGCCGTGCCCCCGGCTCCCACCATGCCGTGGTGGGCTCTGCCAAGCCCTTGCCCATCCCCAAGCATGGGGTGGGGGATTTCCCGTGTTCCCCTTCCCAGCGGCTTCTCCAGGAGGGCGCCGCGGTGGCCGGAAGACGGTCTCTGCCGCCGGGGCTCCTTGTTCGGGTGCTTGGGGCTCCTTGCCCGTCCCGCTGGGTTGTCGTGGAGCCGCCGTCGCTGGGCCCTAAGTACTGACGCGGCAAAGGCATCCATACATCTGCTCCAGGCTGCGGTGAATCATCCCCCAGCAATGCCCGTGCACTGCCCAGCCAGCCCGGCTGCCCCACTGCCTGCGGCACCCGGCCGGGAGGAGAGGCAGGGCTCCGGACAAGCCGGGGTCATGAGGACACGGGGGAACAGAGCTTGAGGCTGAGCCAGGGTGATAGGGACACGATATGGTGCTCAGGGCTGAGCCAGGGTCATGGGGACACACAGGGACGGTGGTCGGTCCTGATGCAGGGTGACAGGGACATGGGGACACAGTGCTCAGTGCCAGCCTGGGTTAACGAGGAGATGGACACAGCGCTCAGGGCTGTGACAGGGACACAGTGCTGAAGACCAGGGTGATGCAGAAATGGGGACGTGGTGCTCCAGACTGATCCAGGGTTATGGTGACACCAGAACACTGTGCTCAGGACTGATCCAAGGTGATGGGGACACACATAGTGCTCAGGATGGAGCTGTGTTGATGGCAGGCAGTCGAGCGTGGCGTGCCCAGGCTACGGGGTGGGACGTGAGCCAGCGGGCAGCGTGTAGGCACCGGCTGCCCTGCAGATGGCCCGGAACTGGCAGGGGACTGGCAGATGCTGCTCAGGCACAGCGGTTTCTCTGCCAGGAAGAGGTGGGAACGATCCGTTTCCTCTCCCGGGAGGCCACCCAGCCCCTAGCCGCTGACACCCGTGGGTGGCCTTGGGGTGTCGTGGCACGCTGGGTCGGTCCCGCACCCCGTGGGAGGAAGCTCCAAATGAGCCGGCGGCCGCCGTGTTTCACTTCCATGCCGGGTCGCCCACGCAGGGCCTGGGGTGAGGAGGAGGAGGAGCGGAGGAGGAGCCGTGGGCTGCAGCCGTCCTCCGCCTTGCACCCCAGGAGCCATTTGGCCCCAGTGACCAGCTTTCGGCAGCAACAACCCTGGCTCTGGCTGGCTCGCCCAGGTAGGGACGGTGTGGTGGCACTGGGCAGGGCGGTGTGTGGGCAGGGGGGGTGCTGTCACTGGGCCCAGGTGACTGTCCCCGGTCCCTGGTCCCCAGCGACGCCACAGGCGCAGGGTTTTGCTCGATGGTTCACTTCTGCTTCTGCTCACTGACGGTCCTCAGCCACCCCTGTCCCCATCCCATGGCTCCCTCCTGCACCACGCAGATGGGTGGGCTGGCTCTGGGTCTGATTGCACATGGGGATTGTCACCACTGTTCCCTTGGGATGTGTTTGGCACTGGGACAGGCACCAGCATTTTTGGGTCATGCTGGGCTGGGCAGGTAGAACTGTGGTGTGCCTGGTGTGGTGGGTGCATCCCCAAAATCCTCCATCCCTTTGCCAGAGGGGTCAGCTCCCTTGCGCCAGATCCAAAGCCACTCTCTCCCCATCCCATGCCCAGTTCAATGCAGTGGCAAACAGCGGGAGTGGGAGCAGCACAGTGTGAGCTCCTCTCCTGGCTCATCCTCTCCCAGCACCCTCCACCCTTGGAGCCTTATTACAGGCTTCCCTGGGAACTGGCCAATTAACCCCGCATCAGTAATTAAATGCATGGAGGAGACCATGGACCTGGGATTACTTGTCCCTGCCTGGAAAATAAGAACATCTGTGATGAGTCCTGGAACAGGTCTGGCTGGAGGAGCCATTTGCCCCAGAGCTCCACTGGGATGCCGAAGAGCTTCCACATGGCCACCTGGCTGCTGGCCATCGCCGACGGGGCTTTTCAGCACCCAGGGCTGGGGTAGTGGGGGCTCTGGCCCCGTGGGAGAGGCATTTGTGGCTGCAGCACCCAGTGTCACCCCTCGGCTCCACCAGACGTCCCCTCCAGCTGTGGTTGTCTCTTTGGTGCTGCCACTGGCACAGCACAGGGAGATGGCTGAGCCCCTGCATGAGTGCTGCCTTCTGGGGACCACCCTGGGGAGCTGAGGGGCGCAAGCACTAAATCCTGCCTGCTCCCTGCCTGCAGTGTCCAGCCATCCAGGGTGGCTCCAGGCAGCGGCTGCGTCCCTTGGTTCTGGATCTGTCCTGGCAACTTCCAGGGCTGGCAGGGGACCAGGAAGTGGGGCCAGGGTGGATGTGCAGGGAGGCCAATGTCCCCCAGGAGCAATGGCCTGTCTGGATGAGCATCTCCCCCAGTGGTTGTCAGGGTCCCCTTCCTGATGGGGACACCCCATCCCACCTCCCTGCCTGCCTGTGGAGCACCCCATCAGGACGGGCAGTGCTGGGTGGGTGGATCCCTGCAGGAGTGGGCACTCTGCCCGCTATCAGCCCCCCCACCTGCGTGTCACTGCTGTCACCAGGAAATCTATGACTGTTTTGCCACTTCTGAGGAACACCCCAACCCACGGGGGCAGAGGGGCAGCTGGCACATGTGATGCTGCTGTCCCCAACCCTGCCATCGTCCTGGCAAGGTGCCCACCCAGTGGGCACAGGGTGCTGGGTGCCCCCCCCACCTGCCTGGATGCTGGTGCCATGGCAATGGGTGTGTTCAGCTCCATCATCTGGTACCCCAGATTGGCTCCAGTTGGCCCCTGCCCACATGTCCCTTGTCCCCTGGCTGCATGGTACATGGACACAGCCTCGGCAGCACACTTGGCAGCCTGGGCCATCACAAGCTGCCACTCCAGCCTTGCTGGTGCCAAGTGCCGGCTGGCACATATGGGGGAGGCTGTGGCGTGGGGGGATGCAGGCGCCATGGGGCACTGCAGCAGTGGGGCAGGTGGAAGGGCCAGCACCCCTCATCCCACCCTGCTGTGCCAGGGCTGGGCACAGGTGCTACTGGGGTGGTCCCTGGTGCCAGGGAGCATGTGGGTGCCAGCGGGGATGGTACCCACTGTCAAACACTCCCACTCCCCTTCAGTGCCACTGCAACTACCCACAGGGGTGATTGTTGCTGTGGCAGGGAATAGGGGTTTCCCTATGCCATGGGGGTGGTCTGCATCCACACTGGCCTGGCTGGAGGCTGAGGTGGGCACAGTAGGGTGGGCACAGCGGGGTCAGTGCCTTCTGCACTCACCAGTCAGCCGGCAAACTGGACGTAGGGGCTTGGCTGTGGTGGGGAGGGGGCTGCGGGAGGCGGGATATTGCCGTGCTGGTCATGCGTGGGAGCGGCAGCCGAGCCGGAGCCGGTTTGGTGCCAGCCGGGAGCTGGCGGAGGGAAGGGGGGCCGGGCTGCGGCGCTGCTGGGGCTGGGGATGCTGGTAGCACCCGGGGGACCCCTCCGACTGTAGCGAGGAGCTAAGCGAGGGCACAGCGGCGCCGAGGTAGGACCTGAGCAATGGTCGTGGGAAGCAGGAGGAGGAGGAAGAGGAGGAGGAGGAGGAGGAGGAGGAAGAAAGGGATTGGAAGCCCCCCCAAGCTGCCGCACAAAGGGCTGGAGCGGATGCAGGGCTCTGGTAGCTCCCAGCCTGGGACATATTCTGGGCATGGTCCCCCGGACAAATCCCCGTGTCCCTGGGGCTTAGGGCTGTGCTGATGCCCTTGCTTCACTCTCCGACACCCCCCAGTGCCCCTTGCCCAGCAGTGACCGATGCCTGGGTACAATGTGGGATGGCACTTCCTGCTTCAGGCCAGGAGTCCTCTGGGTGTGCTGGGGCTGGAGCAGTGCTTCAGGAGCTGGCCTTGGCATGGGTGGCAGCGTGGGCTGGGCAAAGGAAGCTGGCCATGGCCATGCTGCCCGATGCCACATCGCAGAGCAACCAGTGTCATCAGGGGGGTCCAGTGGCACAGTCACCCCAAAGATGCCACTGGCACCTCCTCAGAACCCTCAGTGTGCCAGGGGGTGGTGTGCTCGTGTTGCCATGCTGAGCCTCGCCAGCTGCCAGGAGTGTGCTGGGGCTGTGTGCCCTCCAGCACGGCTGCTGCTGGGGCAAGGGTGCCACCAGAGGGGTGGGCACCAGCGGGTCCAGGCTCACCTGCCTTTTCCCACCTGTGCAGGGAGTAGCCTGGAGCCCGAGGAGCGCAGCATGGAGCCACCGGCCGTGCCAGAGGAGGAGGTGCCCATCACTGTGGTACCTGGCCCGGTGGGTTGCCAGCTCTTTGGATATGTGGGAATTGAAGCTGTGCTCGACCAGATGAAAATCAAAACCATGAAGACGGGCTTCGAGTTCAACATCATGGTTGTGGGTGAGCATTGGGTCCAGGGTTTGCTCCTGGCTGGGGTGGGAATCCTGTCTCTGATTCCACCATGCCAGGGGAAATCATGCTTTTAAGGGGTTTTAAGGAAATCTAAGGGTTTTTAAATTATTTAAGTTGCAAAGAATTGAAGAGGGGCAACATCCCATACCCCAACATCCCATATCAGCATAACATAGTGATGCTGATAGGTGAGCTCATCCCAACCTCTGGGATGCTCCCAAATGGACACTGAGGTATTATGGCCTTGGGGAATAAATTTATCTGGGAGGTAAATTGAACTAGCCCAACCTCTGGAATGCTCCCAAATGGATATACCAAGGTATTACCACCCTGGGGGACAAACCGGAGCTGCTGGTGTCCCCTCAGGGCAGAGTGGGCTGGGGAAGTCGACAATGGTGAACACCCTCTTCAAGTCCAAGGTGAGCCGCAAATCCTCGCAGCCTGGACAGGAGGACCGTATTCCCAAGACAGTGCAGCTCCAGTCTATCACCCATGGTAAGGTTATCACCATGGGGTTGTGTCCCACCAACACTGGGGAGAAACAGAGGACCAGGGGAAGGTCTGAGGGCAGCCTCTGACCCCTCTCCCCCAGTTCTCTCCTTCTCCCAAATGCTTCATCCCCACTGACCCACCTCTCTGCCCAACAGTCATCGAGGAGAAGGGGGTGAAGATGAAGCTGACAGTGACGGACACGCCGGGGTTTGGCGACCAGATCAACAACGAGAACTGGTAGGACACAGTGGGGTGCAGAAGCCCAGCTCAATGGATGACAGTTTGGGGTGGGGGTTGAGCTCAGATGCTGTCCCCCAACTTGTCCTCAGCTGGGACCCCATCATCAAATACATCAATGAGCAGTACGAGAGGTACCTACGGGAGGAGATCCTCATCACCCGTAAGAGGAAGATCCCAGACACTCGGGTCCATGGATGTGTCTACTTTGTCCCCCCCACGGGTCACTGGTGAGTCCTCACTTGCAGCACCCATGGGATGATGGGGTCACTCTGAGGTAATGGTGGTGAGATCATCCTGGGATGGTTGTGTCACCCTGGGGTGATGATGGTGGGGTCACCTGGGAGTGATGGTGATGGTCCTTGGCAGGCTGCGCCCGCTGGATCTGGAGTTCATGCGGCGCCTCAGCAAGATTGTCAACGTGGTACCAGTGATCGCCAAAGCCGACACACTCACCCTGGAGGAGCGGGCAGAGTTCAAGCAGCGGGTGAGGACAGGTCCCTGACACACTCCTGAGATGTCCCATGTATCCCCAGCTCTGGCTCAAGTCCTGTATCCCGCAGATCCAGGAGGACCTGAAGACCCATGCCATCAGCGTGTACCCACAGGAGGACTTTGACCAGGACCCTGAAGACAGGGCACTGAATGACAGGATTCGGGTGAGTGCCAGGATGCCAGGATTGGGGGTGCCAACCCTGGGGAGAAGGGTGGGGGAGAGACCCCCTGGGGCAGCCCAGAGCACCCAGGGTGAGCACAGCCCTCTGCACTGGCAGGAGAAGATCCCCTTTGCTGTGGTGGGGGCAGACCAGGAGCACCAGGTGAATGGCAAGCGGGTGCTGGGCCGCAAGACCAAGTGGGGCATCATTGAAGGTGAGCAGAGCCCTTTGCACCTCCAGCCCTCCCCACGTTGGGGGGGGCCTGTGTGGCTCCGGGGAGCAGCACCCAGGGGTGCATCCCTGCCTGGGTGGGTGCTGAGCCAACAGATGTGTCATGGAGCCATGCTGGTGCTCTGGCGGTACTGGAGCATGTTGGGATGTGCTCCCTGGGCATCTGCCTACCACTGTGCCCTCCTGCCCGCCCACTTACCCACCTGCTGGGCCTCTGCCTTGCTTTGTAGTGGAGAACCCAGCCCACTGCGAGTTCCCCCTCCTGCGGGACCTGCTGATCCGGTGAGTGGGGGACCAGGTAGGGGGTGCTGGAATTCCTGATGTGACAGCAGGGCAGAGGGGACAGTGACATGATGCCCTTCCTCCCCTTGCCACCCTGAGCAGGTCACACCTGCAGGACCTGAAGGACATCACCCACAATGTCCACTACGAGAGCTACCGCGTGCGGCGGCTGACTGAGAGCAACTGGCTGGCGCTGAGCCCCCTCGATGGGCTGCCTGGCAAAGGTGAGGGTGGCAGCCACCTCTGAGACACTTCATGCCCCCCAGAGCCAGCACTGGACCCCATGGCAGTGCCCACTCCTGCCCACCATGGCTGTGCCCTGACCCTGCCTGGGGTGAGGAGCCCATGTTAATTTGGGGTGAGGCGCCCCCTGACAGTGCCCAGCTGCCCCGACATGGGTCCCTCGTCCCCAGGCTCTGCCATGGGCACAGACCCCATGGACCCTGTGTGACATTAAAGGTCAGGCTGGAGCCTTCAGCCTTTGTCATCATCTTCCTCCTGCTGCACTCCCCACCTCTGATGTGCCATCACTCTCCTGTGCTGCTCCGGGATGAGACACCCCTCCCCGCCCTGCCCCAGGCACCCTTGGGAGGTGGGGATGCTGCCCGTGGGGTGTGCCAGAGTGGGCAGGGTGCAGGTGTCCTCCCGATGGTCACCTCACCTGTCCTGCCCCGTGACAGCAGCTGGCATAGCTGGACTTTGAGCCACTTATCAGGTTGTGGAGGTGCCAGGAGAGGTGTGGAGGTGCCAGAGAGGTGTGGAGGTGTTGCCTGCAAGGGTGTGAGGGGGCTACACCCAGTTGTGGCACCCCTCTTCCAGGGGCACCCAGCACTGAGTTCAGCCCCCAGCACCTTCAGGTGGGCCCAGTGGGTGCTGCCCCGCTGGCATCCAACCCTGGCACTCTGTGGGGATGGGGTGTCAAGGTGGTCCCCCTGGTACTCCTGGGGTGCCTGAAAGGCCCCTTTGTGCCTCCTGCCATGGGCAGGGCTGGGGCACGGTGCCAGGATGGTGGCACGTGGTGTTTCCTGCCCGCCCCAGCCCCACCGTGGGGCTTGGCATCACCGCCAGCACCGGCACCCTTTGCCCAGCCCCACGTTAATGATCCACCCGCCGGCATGGCTGCCAGCCCCCAGCAGCCACCTGGGAGGCTGTGCATGGTGGTGGTGGCAGCAGCTGGGGGTCCTTAGCACAAGTGGCATGGGAGGGCTGGCAGCTCCCTGCCCCATGCCCCACCCCTCTGCCCCAGCACCCAGATAAGAGCGGCTGCGGCAGCACCTGTTCCGGGGCACGGGCGTGGCTGGGAGAGCCGGCAGGACCATGGCCGTGGCGAGGGTGAACCTGCGCGCCCTCACCTCCTGGGTGGGCATCGCCCGGCTCTTCGCCGTTGTGCTGTCCTGCCTTACCTTCAGCTTGGTGGCCTCCACGGGGAACTTCAGGGGTCCCTCGGGGACATGGTGCATGTTCACCTGGTGCTTCTGCTTCATCGTGACGCTGCTGGTGCTGCTGCTGGAGCTGCTGGAGCTCTACCCCATGCTGCCACTCTCCTGGGATGACTTCACCTCGGCTTTCTCCATGCTGGCGGTGCTGATGGTCTTCACCTCCTCGGTGGTCTTCCCCGTCTCCTTCATCAGCAGCCCCTGCAGCAGCAACGAGTGTGCCCGGCAGGCTGTGGCCACCACCACCTCCTTCCTCTGCTTCCTGGCCTACGCCGTCGAGGTGGGACTGACCCGTGCCAAGCCTGGGGACATCAGCAGCTTCCTCTCCACTGTGCCTGGGCTCCTCAAGGTCTTTGAAGCCTACATGGCTTGTGTTATCTTCTCCTTGCTGGATGAATACAATAAGGAATCTGGCCTGATGTGGTGTGTGGCTGTCTACTCCATCTGCTTCATCTTCACCCTCCTCATCATCATCTTCACCATTGGCCGGTGCCTCGCCTACATTCCCTGCCCACTGGACAAGGTGCTGGTGGGGTACAACTTCCTGGCCCTGCTGATGTACATCACTGCCACCATCCTCTGGCCCCTCTACAGTTTCAAGGGACGGAGCCGCCCCAGCTCCTGTGGCAGGAACTGCTCCTGGGACAAGCACCTGGGGATCACCTTCCTCACCATCTTCAACCTCATTGCCTACTTGGTGGACCTGATCTACTCTAGCAGGATGGTCTTCATTAGGACACCTTCTTAAGGGCTCTGGGTGGGGCGAGGGCTGGGTTGAGGGCTGGGTGCCGGTGCGGGGCTGCCGGTGGAGCAGAGGAAGAGGCTGGATGCCTCAGAGAGCTCCTTCTCCCTGTGGCAAAGCAGAGCTGTGGGGCACTCAGGGGGTGTACTCAGCCGGGGGCCCCAGGGGCTGCACAGGTAGGGGGCTGGGAGGGCCGCGGGGGACTACCAAAACCCTGGAGCTTGGGGGAGCTTTGGGATTAAATTGGGTAATTTTTCACTTGTTTCTGCCTCCTCTTTCTTCCCCTTTCCAATTTTCTGCAGGATCCTCCCAGGGGGGTGAGAAACTGTGGGGCACCAGCACCACTTGGGGCCATGGGTGACTCTGGGGGGCACCAGCAGAAGTATGGGAGGTCACCAGGCTTCAGCAAATACTCCTTCTCCTTCTTGTTGACTTGGCACCGGAGTGAAGCAGGGCATGACCAGGAAAAGCCCAACCCGGATGCCTTTTTCTTGGCACCTGCACGGGGCCCTGCTAAACAGGTTCAGGAGGAATGTGGCTGCTGGGGGGGGGTCTGAGAGCCTACCAGGTTCTTGTCACCAGCACTACCTTGTCCTCGTCACCACCACAGTCACCCCTGCTGGAGCCCTGCTGGGTTTGGTCCCAGCCATGTGGGCGGGAGCCCTGTGCCTGCTGTTTACCCTTTGGGGGCTGCTGTAATGTCCCCTCCCTGGGGGAAAACAGGGCAGAGGGGGGGCTGTCACCCAGTGCCACCAGAGCTGGTGGTACTGACACATGTCACCAGGAGGATGGTGGCACTGCAGGCTGGGAAGAGGCATCAGTGCAGTGAAGGCAGGGGAAGGCACGCCCACAGGCAGAGTTCCTGGCACTGTGCTCCCGATTGTGGAATGGGTGCCCATGGGGCACCCTGGAAGGTTTTGGGGCCACTGTCCCAACGCTGTTCCTTATGCCACTGCTTGCCCTGGCCACAGCCTGGGGCCATCACTGCTGCCTCGGGGCTGCCAGAGCCATGTCAGGGCCCATCACTCCTGCCTCGGGGCTCACAGGGTGACACAGAGTGGGGTCCCCACCATCAGGAAATGGCACAAACCAGCCGCCACGAAAGAGTCCATGGGTGCCCCAGTGTCTGGGCAGGTGGGACCTCCATGCCCTTTGCCAGGGCCACTGCAGTGGGGGGTCGCAGCACCTTCAGAGACAGCAAGGCAGAGTGGCCTGATGGGTGTCCCCATTGCCCAGTCCATGTCCCCACAGTGGGCATCACCGTGGCACGATGGGCTGCTCCCCTGCACCCCAGGCAGCGGGGCTGGAGGGAATGGCAGAATTTCTGGGGGGAAATAACAGGAAAATGGCAGCAGAGAGGCACAGCCCAGCGCAGCACCCGAGTGTGGATATTGATGGTGCCCTAGATGATGGAAATTCCCAGAGGAAGGAGGCTAGGAAGCACGGGCATGGCAGTGGTGTCGCCGGTGATGAGCTGTGCCAGTAACGTTTGGCTGTGGATGGCACATGGGCAGTGCTGGCATGTGGGGTGTGGTGGGCCTGAGGGGGCAGGGGCCGGGCTGGCAGTGGGGTGCAGGTGAGTGGCTGGAGGAGATCTGGGGAGTTCCCAGTGGGAGTCCAGCCCAGGAGCCCCATTAGGGCTCTGTGCCTTGATGGGACCCTGAGGCATTTCCCAGCTGGGGCACACGATGGGTGCTGAGGGTCTCTGGGAGGATCTGAGACTTGGTGGGCACAGGAAACCCTGGTGCTGTGCTGTGCCTTGCCGGGGTCGCCCCGGTGCCGGTCTGTGCTGCGCCACGGGAGCCCCGGTGCTGTGCCATGCCGTGCCAGAGGGCCTCTCGGTGCCGTGCCACCGGGTCGCTCGGTGCCGGTGCGGTGCCACAGTGCTGGTGCTGCTGTCACTGCGGCGCGGTGCCGGTGCCGGTGTCGCTTTCCCCGCGGTGCAGTGCTGTGCCGGTGACAGTGCTTGTGCATTGCCACTGTCGGTGCAACGCCGGTGCGATGCAGTGCCGATGCCGCTGAGGTGCCGGTGTGGTGCCAGTAGGGTGCCGGTGCGGTGCCGGTGC
>VXAY01002769.1:147437-183071 GCA_013399855.1 Oxyruncus cristatus | reverse complement strand
GGACGAGGGGAGCGGTGGGGAAGGGGCGGTGGAGTCCGGCCCGGGGGGCTCCCACTCTCCCCCCCCACGGTGGGCAGCCCCTCGGGCCGGTGTGAGCTGCCCCGGTACCGGGATGGGGCGCGGGACGCCGTGCTCCGGTGGGTCCCCGGCGTGTCCCTTCCCTCATGCCGGGGCTGCCTCTGCCCCCGTTCCGGGACCGCCTCTGCCCCCTTTCCGGGACCCCCCGGGGAGGCTTTCGGCTTCCCGCAATCTGCCACCAGCCCTCTGACCTGTTAGCAAGGTGTCCCTGTGTCCCCCAGGGATGCCCTTGTGTCCCCAAATGCCTCTGTGGCCCCAGGGACACTCCCGTGTTCCCCGGGGCCCCAGGGATGCCTTTGTGTCTCCCTATGCCCGTGTCCTCCCAGGGGTGTCCCTGTGTCCCCAGCTGGACAAGCTGCCCGCAGACAAGACCCCATGTAAAGCCCCATCTTTCCCCTTCAAGGCCTGATACCCCATTCAGGGTGACTTTCAGGGTGACTTAGGTCCCCTCCCTGCCCTGTGGAGCTGGGGGCCAGGGCCAGGAGCCCCCTGGGCTGCCCCGTTACTCACCCTGAGCATCCCCAGCCCCACGTGGGTGCTAGCTGTGACGGGTGCTGGCCAGGACGGGTGTTGGGGGACAGCCTCGGGAAGGGGGATTCAACTCCTGCCCAGAGAAGGGGTGTCCTGCACCAGGGTGACCGTAAGTGCTCCCCGGGAGCAGCTCTTCAGGGCACGGTAGACTGTGGGTGCCCAGAGAGGGGTCTCCAGGAGCATCGGGCAGGTCTGACCCCATCCCTGCGTCTCTGCGACCCTCTCGCTGCACCGCCCATCGCAGTCGGGTGGGGATGTGGCACCCCGAAGGGACGGCACCGTATTTTGGGGGAACGCGTGTGCTCCAAGACACTGGCGTCTGCCAGGCAGGGCAAGGGTTAACGCCGGGAGGGTTTTGAGGTATCGGGGTGTCCCCAGCCGAGTACACCCAGGCTGCTCCTCGCACGGGTGACCTCACGCTACTGCCATGGCAACGGCTCGTGAAGTCACCGGGAGCGGGGCGGCTGCTTCGAGCGTGGGGTGATGGGATGGGAGCGTGGGAGGCAGCCGCGCGTCCCCCCCGCTCCCGGTCACCGCGTCCCCCGCGTCCCCCCAGCATGAGCTGTGCCCCCGCCGACGCCTCCGCCTGACCCGCGCCGTGCCCGCCGTGCCCGTGTCACCATGCTCGTCAAGGAGTACCGCATCTGCATGCCGCTCACCACGGAGGAGGTAAGCGGGGGCTACCCGGACAGGCAGGAACGGGGGTGTCTCATGGGTGTCAGTATGGAGGGGGCCGTGGGTGACGGTCCTGTACCCACAGGAATGCAGCGCCAGGGGATCAGGTTCCTGCCCTGAGAGGGACAAAGTGACCCCCTTTGCTGTCCCCTCGTGGCACTGCTCATGGCAGGGACCGGGGTGTGCTTTGGTCATGCTGGGCTCAGGGTGTTGCGTGCGAGGGCTGAGCCGTAATTTGGGGTGCAGGCAGGGGGAACATCCCATCCCTGGGCACGGTGACCTTGTGGCACGGAGCCCAACGGCAGCACGGGGCAGTCCCAGGACCATGGGATGAGTCAACAGGCAAAAAGTACTGGGCTTTTGGATACCCGTGGCACTGCAGCAGCTCCAACAGGGAGCACAAGCATAATTCCTGCTTCAGCAGGGAGCCTGAATCCCATCAGCAAACAGTGTTGACAGCTGGATCATCCCTGGCCAAAGACCTCTCGTGAGCACCTAGCGCTGACAGGGACATTTTGGGGGCAAGAAGCTGCAGTGGTGCCCACCCCAGACAGTGCCAGCCCTCCTTGGGCGCTGGTTTGCTGTTGGCACGCAGGGAAAGTTTTAATTTAGGCAGAGATGGGTGATAAGAACGCGCTGGTGGTTGGGGTGATGGATGGGATCTTCAGTGGAACAGTCAAACCCTTATCGCACGGCTGCATCACCAAACACACATGTCATTATATAGATGAGATATCCATACCCACATATATCATATAGATAGTTTTCCCTGGCTCCCAGGTAGTTTGCTGAGCTGGGAGAGCAGGATCCAGGTGCTGGAGCAGCCCAGGGACACGGGGGTCAAAGAGGGTGCCCCAGGAACACCCTGTCCACTGCAGGGCTCAGGCTCTGCCACCCCTTGCTCCATGCCTCAGTTCCCCCTCTGGGCAGTGTGACTGTGCCAGCTGGGCAGTGGGGCCAGTGGCACTGAGGCCGGGCACTGTGGTTGCAGTACCGTGTGGGGCAGCTCTACACCATCAGCAAGCACAGCCACCAGGAGAGCGAGAAGGGTGAGGGCGTGGAGGTGGTGAAGAACGAGCCCCACGAGGACCCTGTCCATGGCCCCGGCCAGTTCACTGAGAAGCGTGTCCACCTCTCCAGGTGAGCCGGCGGCTCCGCCAAGGGGTGCTGCGTGGGCACTGTGAGCAGGGAGCCAGTCTTCCCTACAAAATTCCTGGAGAAAATCCTTTCTGAGTCCTGGACATGCTGCAATGTGGCTGCACACATCTCCCAGGGGTGCCTCCATCATCTCCCAGGGGTGCCACCAAGTCCTGGAATGCACCCATGTTTGAGACCTGAACCCAACTTTGGGGGGTGCACCTAACTCTCAGGGTGTACCCATCTCCTGGGATGCACTTCTCATGGGGGACTGCACTCGTCACCTGGGGTGTACCATCTCCCAAGTATATACCATCTTCAGGGGCTGCACCCATCCTTGGGGGTTATTGACCAGGGTGCACCCATCTTTATAGGAGTCCATCCAACTTCCTGGGGGCTATCTCCTAGGGTGTACTCGTCCTCTTTGGGGTGCATCCCTTTTCTGGCAGGCTGCACCCTTCTTCTGGGGTGCACCCATCTCAGGACCCTCTCTGCTGGTCACCCATCTCAGGTACCAGTAGGTGTTTGGGTGAGGGGCTCAGCAATGCCCAGGCCCTGGAGGTGTCCCCATGTCCCCTCACGCAGCCCCAGGTGCCCGTGGGGCAGCTGCTGGCCCCTGGCACTGCTGTCCCCGTGTCCCCCCCAGTGGCTGCTTCTGACCGGGAGTCGCTGGTGTGAGACAGGTTATTTTTAGCTGCCGCACTCATGATTCCCCTATTGGGGCAGGTATTTATAACGCCTGAAAATTAATCAGAATTCACCTCCTGGCTCCCCTGGGGGCCTGCTCCTGCCCAGGGTGCTGAGAGGGGGATGGGACCATCCTGGGCCCCTGGCCCTGGGGAGATGGAGGTCCTGGGGAAGGGGTTAGAGTCCACAAAGGGGGTGGGGGTCTCTTGGGGTGAGGACAATGCACTGGGGAGAGGGAGGTGGTTTTGGGGAGAGGATGGGGGCACTGGGGAGGAGATGAGAGTCCTGGGGTGGATATTGAGGGTCATGGGGAGTTGACATGGATCCCTGGGGGGGCTCTGGGGTGCAGGTGATGGTGCTGGGGAGGTGACAAGGGCTGTCTGGGGGGGGATGCTGGGGTAGTGGTGATGGTTTTTGGGAGATGAAAGTGTCCTGAGGTGCAGATGTGGGTCCGGAGGAGGTAGTGGGTGTCCCTGGGGTGAGAGGGTACAGATGAGCATCCCTGGGGGGGATCCTGGGTGGAAGTGAGTGTGCACAGGGGAGAGCTAGGGCAGAGTGAGAGTCCTGAGGAGGTAACAGGGATCCCTGGGAAGGGTTCAAGGGTGCACATGAGGTCCAGGAGTGCAGGTTAGGGTCCCTGGGGGCCTGGGGCAGAGATGAGGGTCCTGGGGAGATGGCAGGTGTCTCTGGGGAGTGATGGGGTGCAGGTGAGGGAATCCTGGGGTGGAGGTGAGGTTGCATGGGGACGATCTGAGGTGGAGGTGAGTGTCCTGGGGAGGGGATGGGGGTCCCAGAGCCAGGCTGTATTTGGTGGTGCAGGGCTGGGTGGCACCAGCCATGTCCTGCCCTGAGGGGGTCCCCCTCCATGGTCCCCTGCAGCAAACTGCCGAGCTGGGCACGGGCAGTGACCCCCCGCATCTTCTACATCACTGAGAAGGCCTGGAACTACTACCCCTACACCATCACCGGTGAGCACCAGGCAGGGTGTGGGGATGGGCTCCACCGGGCACCCTGTCCCTCCCTGGCAGGGGCGATGGGCTGCCAGAAGCCTGGCTGTGGCCTCTGCCCCTGGTCTCACTGCTCCCTCTCTCCCCCATGATGCCACCTGGTAATGACACCCTGTGATGGTGATGTGCCATGGTGTCCCTGCAGAGTACACGGTAAGGAGCTGACACGAGGGGACCTGACCCCTTCCCCAGCACCTGGCATGGCTGGGGACAGGGCACTGGAGTGGGCATCCCCCAGGGATGGGTGTTTCTTGGGGTCAGCATTTTAAGGGGTGGGTGTCCCTCAGGGTGGGCATTCCTTGGGGATGGGTGTCCTTCAGGATGGGTGTCCCTGGCGCGGCATATTCCTTGAGGATGAGTGTCCCTCAGGATTGGGCGTCCTTGGGGCTGGGCATCTCTTGGGGCTCAGTGTCCTTTGGGGTGGGGAGTCCTTTGGGGTGGGGAGTCCTTTGGGGCCTGGTGTCCCTGAGGTGGGTGTCCCTTGGGGTGGGTGTCTTTGGGGATGGGTGTCCCTGGGTCTGGACATCCCTTGGGGTGGGTGTTAGTTAGGATTGGGTGTTCCTGGGGTGCATGTCCTTGGGGATGGACATCCCTTGAGGATGGTCATACTTGGAGGTGGGTGTCTCTTGGGCTGGGTGTCCCTCGATCTGGATGTCCCTTGGGGCAGGGCGTCCTTTGGATGGGTGTCCCTCAGGATAGGTGTCCTTGGGGGATGGGCATCCCTTGGGTAGGTGTCCCTGGGAATGGGTGTCCTTCAGAACAGGAATCCCTTGGGGACCAGCTGACAGCCACTCCCTGCAGTGCTCCTTCCTGCCCAAATTCTCCATCTACATCGAGACCAAGTACGAGGACAACTGCGGGGACAGTGAGAACGTGAGTGTTCACCACAACTGAGACCTGGCAAACTCATCACAGGGGCCACGTGGTCCATGTCACTCACCTTCCCTCCCCTTCCCAGATCTTCCACAGCGACAAAATCCTGGGTGACCACGAGGTCTCTTTCCTGGACATTGCCTTTGATGAGATCCCTGAGCGTTACTACCGCAGCCTGGAGGTACCACGGCTGGGGACGAGGGGGCTCCCTGGAGCCACCCCTCTGTCCTGAGGGAGCTCATGGCCCTGCTCTGCCTGATCCCCCCAGGACCCCCGATTCTTCAGCTCAGCCAAGACGGGCCGGGGGCCGCTGCGGGAGGGCTGGCGCCAGCACACCAAGCCCATCATGTGCTCCTACAAACTGGTGAGCGTCAAGTTCGAGGTGTGGGGGCTGCAGACGCGGGTGGAGCAGTTCGTGCACAAGGTGAGGGAGGTCCAAGCTGGGCTGGGGGGACGTTGTGGGGATAGTGACAAGGTGCTGACCCCCATGGTGTGGTGCAGGTGATCCGGGACATCCTGCTGATCGGGCACCGGCAGGCTTTCGCTTGGGTGGACGAGTGGTGCGGTGAGTCTGTCGGGTCACCCTGGTGCGGATCGGGAGGGGAGCACATGGTCCCCATACTGGGAGGGGGCTGCAGGTCTAACCACTGATGCCACTAACCCCATGAGCAGCTCCCAGTCTTCATCCAGCTCCCCTGCTGCCTGCACTGCCTGCTCTGCTCCACTCCCCTTGCCCTGACCCCTGCCTGCATCCCTGCACATTACCTGCTCTGCTGCACAGCTGGGGGAACGGGGAGAGGGGTCCCAGCGTGCTGCCTGCACTGCCTGCACCCCTCCCTGTCCGGCAGGGACTCTCACTGCAGGTGCTGCCAAGTGCGGACACAGGGATGGGAGCCCCATGTTCGGTGACAGCCCGTGAGCGGCTCTCTGCATTCCAGACATGTCCCTGGAAGAGGTCCGGGCCTTCGAGACTCAGATGCAAGTGGCCACAAACCAAAAGCTGGGGAGCCAGCACCCCTAACTCCTGCTGCCTGCTGGGGCTGGACACCCCGGACCCCGCCACACTGCCTGCAGGCAGGTGCAGGCAGGGGGGGCTTGTGCCCCCCCCTTCACCCCACGGCAGAGGGTTCCCCCTCCCAGCTGCCCTCCCCACGTCTCCTGCCTGCGCTGCCTGCACTGCCTGTCCATCCCTTCCCCGCTGCTGGCTGGGCTGGTGCCGGAGTGGGGGACTGGCTGGGCTGTCCAGCTTCCCCTTCCCTGCCTGTGCCCTTGTCCCCAGACCCTGTGCCCTTGCTGTCGCCCAGCTCGATGGGGAGCCGGGGCACGGGGCGCAGGCTGCCCCGGGATGAGGGGGTGCAGGATGTGGCCGTGCGGAGCGGCCCCAAGCCCAGCTGTGCTCGGCAGGGATGACAATGGAGGAGGTGCGGCGCTACGAGCAGGAGACACAGGAGGCCACCAACGAGCTCATTGGCCTGGAGGCACCTGCCATCTCGGTCAGCGAGGTGGGGCAGCCGACAGCCACGCACTCGGCTCCTGCCAGCGCCCCCTCCACCCCCCTCAGCGACGAGGCCCCCGAGTTCCTCGGAGTTCCCCCCAAGACTCGCCCGCGGAAGAAGTCGGCACCAGAGACCCTGACGCTGCCCGTGCTTCGGGAGCGTACTGGCGCCGAGTGATGCTGGCAGTGCCACACTGTGCTGGACTATGCCAGCTCCGCTGCCCACCATGGCTCCTCCGACAGGCACTGACCCCAGGGAGGGACCCGCTGTTGGGGCGCTGGGAGCCCCGTGGGGGTGCTAGCCTCCGTGAGCCATCACGGGTGCCCATGCGGGTCAGTGCCACCACTGCCATGCCAGCCCTGCTGGCTGCACCAGGAGGGAACACCAGGCCCGTGTGGGTCCCTGGCAGCGTCGGGTGATGCCACAGGAGCCTGTTCCTTCAGCTCCACCCGCCCTGGTGTCTGCGGGGGCCATCGAGGCTGGAGGGTGGTGGGGAGGTGCCAGCTGGTGCCCACTGGCTGTGGCCAGGCTGGTAGGAAGTGCCATGCTGGAGCAGTGCCCTGCAGGGTAGGCACCAATGCAGGGGCTCAGTGCAGGTGACAGTGACAGCTGGGCACTGGGCTGGGGCTCCCCGCGGGACCCTGGGGGCTGCACAGCCCCATGCACGGCTGGTCCTGCAGTCAGGGTCCCCTTCACTGTCCTTCCAGAGGCTGTGGCTGCCTGGGAGGGGGCTGGGGTGGGCTCAGCCCCCATTTTGTTTGGGAAAACAAAGGCCTTTTTGGAAATAAAGCTTGAGACACGGCGGCCGGTTGCTGGCAGGGGTTTATTTGGCGCTGTGGAGGGGTGCCATGGCTGTGCCGGGGTGCTGCGTCCCCCAGGACTGGATGGATGCAGTGAGGGATGGCTCTATCGCCGATCCTGGGATGGGGACATGGGGTCCTGGGATGGCGCAGTGAGGGGTGGGGGGCAGGCGGGCAGGGCAGGCAGGAGGGCGCTGACTGGGTGGGATCAGCCCAGCGCTGGGGTGATGGGCCCACCCACAGCAGCAGCACTGGGCTCCCCTCCCTGCCAGCCATTGTCATCCTCCAGCTCCTCAGCCCCTGGCACAGCAGATGCCTCTGCTCCCAGCAGGGCAATGTAGTGGGAGCTGCAGTAGACAGGCACCTTGTTGGGGCTGGAGTAGACCTGCTCAGGCCGCAGTGAGGCAAAGGGGTTGCTGGCGTAGCCCACTATGTGTGTCTCGAGCTCCACGAGGATCTGCAGGGAGGCTTTCAGCTCCTGCTCGCTGTGGGAGAGTGGAGGATAGGCCCATCACCAGGCAGCTGTGCCGGCTCATGGGCCATGGGGCTGCGCTCACCTGTACACAGTGAAGAGGACGGGCAGGCCATAGTCCCGCAGCAGCAGCAGGGTGGGCAGCCACCCCGCCAGCAGGTCTGGGCAGGCGTGGAAACCTGTGGGGTTACTGCCGTGAGGGGTCCACCTCCCTCCCATCCCACCCTGGCCCCACAGCTATGTCCCCCTGTCCCCACAGAAGGCGGAGGTGGACCGGAGGCTGCGCTGCCTCCAGGAGAGGCAGAGGGAGGAGAGGTACAGAGATCCTTGAGTCCATCTGCCAGCTGGGGACACTGGGGACATGGGAGACATTTGGCAACACGGGGACACAGACAGACTTGTGTGGAGCTGGGGAAAGCCAGCTCCAACTGCACCCACTCCACACTGGGGACCCCAGGGCACACGGTGGTACTGGTGATAATGTTTGGAAGCCCTCAGCAAGGTGAGGTCTTCTCCCCACCAGTACAGGGGGCACTCCAAATTCTGGGTCCTGCGCTAGGGCACAGTACCAAGCCCTGAAGCAGAGACCCCTCTGACCAGCAGAGACCCCTCCGACCAGCAGAGGGGTGACACAGGTGACATAGGCAGGACAATGAGTGCCTGGTGGGGGACGAGGCAGCCACATCCCAGGGGATCACCCCAGCTGCCCATTGTACCTCGGTGCAAAGCCCTGGGCATGTCCCATGCCACCTGCAGGCTCAGCCCCAGGTGCTTCAGGGTGCTCAGGATGGTTCCGAGTCCCTACCCTGTGGCCTGTGGGGATGTCCCGCTCCCAGGTGTGAGGGTCCAACCTCTTCAGGCACAGGCACAGGCACTCACCTGGGTGAAATCCCACCACCAGGTCAGGACGGGCAGCCAGCTTGGTCTCCACGTGGCTTTCCCAGAAGTCATGGTACAGCCCCTTGTAGCTGCTGAGATAGACCCTTCCCCAGGGCGCTGGCGTGGCCAGGGGTGGCCTCATGATGGGTCCGTCCACCACATCCACACCCACCATCACCATCTCCACACCCTGGTGCCCCGGGAACATCCGTGTCAGCTCGTCGTAGTCTGTCGGCCGGGTATTGAGGGTCTCCACGTGGGAGGCCCCCACCACGTGCACGGTGAGGGGCCTGGCGAGGGGATCAATGCCAAAAAGCTGCAACCCCAGGCCGATGGTGAGCGGCCGTGAGTGGAAGTCAGTGACCAGGCGCCGGATGGACTCGCACAGCTCCCTGTCCTCCGGCCGGGGCTTCCCAGCGTTAGCCCAGAGCAGGGTCATGTACCGCCCGGCCACGATGGCACCCAGCTTTTCCTCCAGCTGCTCCTGCATGGAGAACCAGTCCTCCCAGCCCTTCACATCCCCGGCGGGTTTTGTCCAGGTCTCCGTGGGGAAGGGGATGTCTCCTGGAGGTAGGGAGAAGGTTGGAGGGTGCAGTGGTGGCTCCACAGCCCACCTGTGCTGTAGGAGTGCTAGAGAAGAGGGGCTGTGGGAGGGACCCTAATCCCACCATGGGACCTGTGCAGCCCAGGATGGGGGTCAGGCAGGCTGGGGGGTGGGGGGACACACAACATATCCAACCTGTGAAGACGAGCCACTCCACCAACCGATCCAGGGCCACCAGCTTCAGCTTCTTGCAGAACTTCTTGTGCAGTGGCCAGTTGGCACGCTGGCATGCCACGCCACAGTAGTACACATTTTGGCACCTGGGCAGACAGGCAGCAAGCCAAGCCATAGGGAAGGATCTGTCCTGCTGAGCCTGGCTCACCCCCTCCCAGGGCTGTGTCACTATTTTGGGGGTGCCCTGAGGTTGGAGGTGGGCACTGGGGCCAGACACCCCTCACTGCACCCCAGCCACTAGGCTGGAAGCGAGGGATGGATCTGTCCCTATGCCATCAGACCATCCCTTCCATACCTTTTGCAACGCCGGAGGCTTTTGGGGTCAGGTAGGGCATCAGGGAGCTTCTTGCATTCAGCACAAAACTTGAAGGTGTCCTCCATCTTCTGGAACATGTCAAAGTAAGTCCGGATGCCGAAATCGCTGCCGCTCTTCCTCCCATCCATGGCAGACCTGCACGTGTTGGGCGGTGAGCAGGATCCAGCCCACGGCAACCACAGTGGGGCTGATATCCTGCTTCGGAGCCTGTCAGGACTTTTATCTCCAGCCAGGAGCATCCTGGCGTGGGTGGGGATGGGGAGCTGGGGTCTCTGGAGAAGCGGACCCAGGAGTCCATCAGAGCCCACATATGGGCTGGGCCGGGAGGGTGGGATGAGCCAGAAGAGACACTCCAGCTGTGGGAGGACACATGGGATGGCTTGGCTGGAGGCAAGGGTGGGGTGGGGAACGTGCACCTGTGAGTGCCTCACTCACTTGTAGTCCTCATAGCTCTCCATGTTGAGCTTCTGCAGGATGACGTGGGACAGCCCCGGCACGTTGCGGTCCATAGCCTGGAAGCCCAGTGAATCCACGTCCGGAGCCCTCGCCGCCGGCTCCTCCACGGCCTTCTTGGGGCCGCCCGCTTTGGGGGCAGCACCTGCTGGCTGCGCCGTGGGGGCCGCAGGGCAGAGAGGTGCGGGCGATGGGGCTGGCTGGGGGGTCCCCGCGTGCTGCTGGGGTCCCCCCCGCCGCCCACCGCCCCCACGGCGCCTTCCGCCCGCCATCCCCCTGCTCGTCCCGGGAGTCACGGCGGTGCCAGGAGATTCCGGGAAGTCCCGACAGCCTGTCCCGCTGCCGGGCTCAAATGTCAGCCCCTAGGGGGAATGAGGCCCCTCCAGCGGGAATCGGATAGCGGAGCTATTCCGGGCAATCCCTCCACGGGAATGGGCCAACCCGCTCCGGCGGTCCGGCTCCCGCCCTGAAAGCCGCGGTGGTGGCAGTGGGGTCCCCCAAAACCCCCTAATGTGCCACACTGCGCACCTGGGGGGATCTCGGGGGGCTGCCCAAGACCCTGGGACCCCCTGTCACCATGGGGCCGTGGGCTCCCCACCCCACCCCAGCCTGGCCTGCGGGGACCCCTCTCTTACCCCCTCAGGGCCCCAGTGGGGTGTGAGGGAGTGGCTGGTTGGGCACCACAGACTCCACCAGGAGGGGTGGGGGGGGCTACAGTGGGGCTGGGGCAGCAGCTGGACTGCCCGGGGCACACAAGACTGCAGGGAGGGCCACGGTGCACCTACAGCACCCCCAGCATACACAAGTGGGCTTGGGGGTACTCCGCCCACGGGGGGCAGGTAAGGGCTGCCCACACCCATCATGGCGGCGGCAGCGGCTTTACGGACATGCCCCCCCAAGCACGTCTGAAGAGCCGCGGTCTCGCGAGGTTTCAGGCCCTGCGGGAGCAGCTACGTCGCTGTGGGTTACGCGACGCGAGCCCCGCGCCGAGTGAGGGAGCCCGGGGGTTCGCGCCCCGCTCCGCCGGTGTGGGGCTGCAGGACCCCCCGGGCGTGAGGACCCCCTGGACCGTTGGTGAGGGGCTGCGGGCAGGTGCACCCTAAGGTGGGAGAGCCCCCAGACCCGTGGGTGAGGGGCTGCCGGAGTTCCCCAGGACCCTTGGTGAGGGGCTGCACCATGGTGGGACAGCCCCCGGGGCCGTTGAGGCTGCGCTGAGGGGGCTGCCCTGCCGGGCTCGGGCAGACACCAGTGCCAGTGCCCGGGCTGTGGGAGCTGGGGGTGTGAGATAACGTGGGGTCCCCAGGGTTGCTCTGAGCTTCTGAAGGGATTCGCAAACCCGAGGAGCAGATGGAGCCAGGTCCCCTGGGTATGTGGGAGCCGAGAGGGGGTGGGGGGGCAGCCACAGGCCTTTGGCCCAGGAGGTCATGATTAATTTAAACATGGAGTAAAAGAGAGCCCAGGGCTGTACCTGGCTCTCGGAGCTGAGAGCAGCCTGGCACAGCGAGTCCTTCCTGAGAGCTGCAGCCGAGTGAAGTTTACAGAGTCAGATAATTTTCACATTACATTTCTCTCTGTCCTCCCCCTGCACCTCATGATTCGCCACTGCTAAAGCCCTCTGCTTTCAATGGTGTTTTGACAGTCAAGCCCTGAATAGTGCTCACAGCCACCACTGCTGTGTCCTGCAGAGGTATCTGGGAGAGGAAGGAGCAGTTTCATGTTTCTTTCCTCATTCTTTATCCTGCAGAGCCATGGAGGTCCCTGCAGGGCTGGCTGGTGGGAGTGTGTCCTTTGCTGCATCTCTTACAAGCCCGTCACAGCCAGCAGCAGTACAGATCACTGTCCTGAAGGCGCAGGACCTGGTAAAGTTCTTCTTAAAATGTCTCTACTAATTTAATAAATGAGGCCAGAGCAATTCTGTGTGCTGTGATCCTGTTTGAGGCCAGGTGGGGGGTGATAAGGCTACAGGAAGGAGTGGTGGGAGTATCAGAGATTCAGGAATACCGCACTGTGGCTTCCTCTCCCTGCTGAAGGTTTGTTCACACAGAGTAAAAGCTTGTGAGTCACATAAATTGGGGAATGCACCTCCTCAGCAGCAGTCCAGAAATGCTGTGATGAAATGTAGCTCTCTGCCTCCTCTAACTGTATGTAAATGGCAGCTTTTTTTAAGCAAAACACAGTGAAAATGTGTATCAGTGAGACAAATACCTCTGAAAAGATCTCAACTTGGTTATAAAGTCTGATTTTCATCCCAGCTACAGCTCTTTAAACCATATTGAAAGCAACAGGGTGGCTCCGGGCTTAAAAAGGTTGTGTCTCCAGTGCCAGACTATGAGCTGGAGCCAATCAAAGCATCACCGCTGTGATTTCCATGTGATGCACCCAGTTGTCCTTAAAGTCTCCTAGAGGAACTGGCATTTGGGAGGGAATGCAGAGGAGAAGCTCAAGCAGAAAAATGCAAATCCTTGCTTCTGCTCCAGCAGAAGAGAGCAAAAAACAACCCAAAAGCACCTGCTTGAGGCTTTACATTGTAGTGTTAGAGTACCTCTCACTGATAGATTCAGCAAACAGGTGAGAAGTATGAAGTGAGAGGAGGA
This sequence comes from Oxyruncus cristatus, assembly GCA_013399855.1. NCBI lineage: Eukaryota > Metazoa > Chordata > Aves > Passeriformes > Cotingidae > Oxyruncus > Oxyruncus cristatus. The sequence continues at coordinate 170,295 of VXAY01002769.1, read as the reverse complement.
AAAACAGTGCTGGAAAGAATAAGCCCATGTATTGACTGCATTCAGAATATTGCTTTGTGGTTCTGATTGCTCCATCCTGAGAAAGGGCTGTGGCAAAAGGAGGGGGGTTACAAATGGGCAATCACAACACAACAACAATATGAAAAGAATTCCAGCTGTAAGAATGTGGAATACACTTGTAGCTATAAGTGTGGAATCTGGTTAATTAGAGGTAATGTAGAGAGAGATGAGAGAGGAGTCTTGGATAATTAATGGTACAGAGAAAGGTTAATTGGATTCTATTTAGCCATTCATAGAATGCATGCTCAAGGAGACAGTGAGAGGGGCTGAAAATTAAAACCAAGTGAAAGAGATCTTTTTGTGTAAGAGCCAACATGAAACTGATCACCCCAGTGACAGGGAGAGAGGGAGCTGAGGGAGAGGCTGTGGAGATTGGGCATCCCTGTGGCTCAGCACTAGGGAAAAGTTGTTTGGGTACAATGGTCCTTGTATTCAGCCTCTTCTCTGTGGATTGAGAACTAAACTGGGTTTCTCCTGCGGGGAGGCTCTTTGGTACCTGCTGCCCAGCACTTCCTTTTGCTGTAGAGGTGCCTGGTGCTGTCCAGGCATGCAGGTCCCCCCCGCCACAGGTTGTGTCCCCACCATCCCTCCTGTTTAAGACCTCTGTTTAGACATTTTAAATTCAAACTAGAATTTGAATCTGCTCATCCCTGCTTAAAGCAAGTGGTATGAGGGTGGTGTAAAAACAAATTGCAGAGGTCCCCAAAGAGCTTGCTGGAGGCCCTCTTTGATTTCATAGATCATGGAATCATTAAGGTCAGAAAAGGCCTCTAAGACCATAGAGTCCAACCACTGCCAAAGCCACCACTAAACCAAGTGCCACATCCACGCGTATTCTGAACACTTCCAGGGATGGTGTCTCCTCCACTGGCCTGGGCAGCTTCTTCCAATGCCTGACCACCCTTGCAGTGAAGAAATTTTCCATAATATTGAATCTAAACCTCCTTCAGCATAACTGGAGGCCATTTCATCCGTTTCAGGGCATTCTGCAGCCACATGATATCCTCAAGCGTCCTTTGAGCTCATCGCTGTAGCTCAGGAGCTACTTCCTTAGAGACAATAAATATCTCAAGCTTCCTGGAAGTGCAAAAATATCAGTGGGGTATTTTGGGATTTGTTTTAGATGTGTCTTTCCTGGGGTGAAGCCTGGACCTCTCCATCTCCTGTGCCAAGGCTCCTGATAATCTTTGGGGCATCACAGCATGGTAGAGCAGGAAATTTCCCTCCTAAAGGCGGGGAAGGGTGAGGTCCTAGCCTGGCCAACATCTGCTGCTCTTGGTGGAACAGGCCCCCACCAGTGAGCCCTGTACTGGGCACTGAACTGAGCTGCTGTCAGAGGAACTTGGATCCCAGGCTGCTGCTGCAGAGGCAGGTGTTAATCTGCTCTTTTTTTGACAGAAAATTCTCAAAAGCGATGTTCTGGTTACATTGGTGCGTGTGGAGTACAATGGAGCAGTCCTGGGAGACTCCTCGAAGGTTGATGTCTTGCCAGATGGGACAGCAAACTACAATTTCGTGACGAGCTTTCAGTGCAGCCCCGATGGGCCCAACTCCTTGGATGTCATTGCACAGAAACCGCTGCTCTGTAAGTACCTGGTGCTGGATCTCCCTCCTTGGAGGTGGATACTGTTGCCTGCAGGAGTCCCTTGTTCAGGAATAGCACTTGAGCAGCAGCACTGGTAGGATCTTGTGTTCCATCTCTGCCAACTGGAAGAATTCCCTTCCATGTCGGCCTGTGCTCCTTTGGCTTTGCTGTGCATGTTGGCTTTAGGAGATGACAAGAAGCACATGCCAGAGCTGACACAGACCCTTCACAGCCCCCGAACTGCTGGTCTGAGGAACTCTGCCAGCTCCTCTTCTTTTATCTCCCTAGTGACAGTGGTAGAGGTGGGGCAAAAAGAGAAGAAAAAACAGGAGAAGACCGTGCCTCTTGGCCAAACTGTGGTGGACCTTCTACCTCTGCTGCAAGGTACAGCATTGACTTCCACAGCCTCCATAACCACTTCTTGCTCCCTGGCACTTTTTTATCTTTGCTTATGGAACCCTGACTATAACTTACCTCTTTCTGACAAAGTGACCTTCAGAGCTCTGCAAAATCTGGCTAGGTGGGAGAGGGGGTGCCATCGGTAGCTCAGCATTAGGAGTTAGACCATAATTTTGTCTAGGGGAAGGCACCTCTGCCCATGGCAGGGGTTGGAATGGGATGATCTTTAAGGTCCCTTCCAACCCAAACCATTCCATGAGTATGACTCTCTGCTGAAAGTCTCACTTTAGGCTGTTCACACTCCTGTTTCTCCCCAGGAGAGTGTTCGTTGAAGGTCTCAGCTCCTTTGTATGCAGTGCCTGCCTCCCCATCAGAGAGCCTTTGCCTGGAGGCCATGGTATGTGGAATTTGGAACTGTTCCTTCCCTCATTCAGCTCTCTACTGCTTTTTAATGGGAGGGAGAGCATGACTCAGCCACTTGGCTCATCACTGATGTGGTGCAGCCCCATATGTTACAGACTTGGAAGCCTTTCCTGCTCCCATTGACGTCTGTCCCTAGTTGCCTGTGATAGGTGAAGTCCTGCTGGGAAATGTTAATGTGATTTGCTCTGTAAAAAAAACAGAGATGGAAATCATAGTGGTGAAAAACCCCAAAAATACAACAGCTGGGTCACCTCCTCAGCTTTATTAGTCTTCCTTTCTGCAGATAAAATGTCTGAGTCCATTATTATACGAGCTCTGGCTACCTTTTCTGAAAGATCCGTATTCATTCAGCTGGTTGCAAAGTACCCAGTGACTAAAACAGGGAATGAAGTATGAGACTGGGAGAGTGTGCTTTCCCAGTTTCAGTGTTGCTGCTGAGCCCTCCTGCAGTGAGCACCGGGAGTAAATTGGAGGGGTGGGTATCACATTAACATCTCTGTGCTTAAGAGGTTCACAGTGAGCAAGGTGAGGGGACACTCATTCGGGACGCCAGGTAATAAATGCTGACCAGCTGGTTTTTCATTGCACACCATCCATCCAGGGCTGGGACAGGTAATTAAAGACTGCACACAGAGCGTGGAGATAGGACAGAGGCAAAGCACGGCCTTCTGAATCACCAGGGGAAAAGCATCATTTTCCATCCTTGATGTTCCTTCTCTGTGGCTCCTTTTATGAGACCCTGCCTCATTCTCCATGGCTCATTTTATGAGACCCTCAGGGCACATGCCCTACCTCAAACAGGCTGTGATTTAAACAAATACCACAGCTGAGCCAAATTGATCCTGAAATTCCTTTCCTGTCCTGTCTGTTTTCATTTACATCTGAGATGTAAAAATGATTGAAAAAAAAAACCACCAAAACAACCAAGCAACCGAAAAAACCCCAACAAAAACAAAACAACAACAACAAAAAACCCCCACAAAACAACAAAAACAAACAAACAAAAAATTATACATTCTGGCCTTAGTTTTCTGCTTCTCCTTAAGACCAGGCAACTTACAATTGTCTAGTTACTGGCTCTACTTTATCCTTGTCTCACAGGGTGGCCTTGAAGTGACAGTGTGCACCAAAGAGCCCCTGCTCTCTGCCACAGAGTTCTCAAGTGGGAGCCTCCTGAGTGTCACACTGGAGGCAGCTTATTCTGTTCCTGAAGCATTTGCCACTGAATCCCAGCAAAACTACATGGCTTGCTTGCAAGTACCAGCAGCTGGTGAGGTGAGAATGGCCCAGGCATGGTGACAGGGGATTTGGGTTGTTCTCCTACACCACAGAGAAAGTGTCCAGGCATGTGGGCTGTACAGCTCCTGTGCCTGTGCACCAGCAGCCTTTGTTGAGAGGGCTTAGGGTCTCTGTGGCTTGACATGTTTCTTGAACAGAAAGCTCTGCTTGGAAAGATTTAGATTCCAACTGGCAGCAAGGCTCTTTATTTTTATTCCATTCTTTGTATGTGTGTGGTGGAGTGTGTTTTCTGAGCCAGGCCCTGCACTGCTGCTTAGCTTTGTTATCCCAGCTCCGAGCAGCTGGCTCTTGCTTCTGCTTCTGTTGGAAATGCAAGTCCTTTGTTTCTCATGTCTCTCTAGAAGGAACTCCCCTTGCTCTTCAGGAATGGCATTGTGAAGGCTGATGGTGAAAAAGAGCCATTACCCCGACCCAAAAACTGGCCCCTTGGTAACATCCTGGCTCCTGGTGCCCTGAGCATACCCAACTCCTTCATTGTTGGAGGCCCCTATGAGGATGAGGATGGAGAGCTCACCAAAAGCGAGGTGAGGAAGGACTGGCAGGGTCGCGGATGGAACTGAACCAGCAGGGACTGAGAAGGACTTGTTCTGAGGAGGTGGTTGGTCAGTCCTCTGCGCAGTGTCCAGGCATGGAGATGGTTCCCCTGGGACAGCAGGCGTGCTGACTCACTGCAGGAGGGATCACGAGGGGCTGTGTGGCAGGTCTGGTCCCCAAAAACCACCCACGCTGAGCTGGGAGTAGTGTTATGTGTTGTGAGCCAGGCTCTTAACATTGACGGTGTCTGCAGGAAGAGCTGCTGGCTTCTCTGCTGGGCTGGCCTGGCTATGGGGACTTGGACGCCTCTGTCTGACTCACGTGCTCTCCCAGGGAACATTTCTGGGGACGATGCAGGCTGTGGATTGCTGTCCTGGCTCTAACTGCATGCTCTTTCTCACAGGATAGGGAATTCAGGATCCAAGCAGAAAGCACAAAGAGAATTGTCTGGGACATGGAAAGGCGCTGTTACCTGGATGCTGCTGCAGTAGCTGTGTAAGGGACCTGAGGGAACCACCCCAGAACATGCTCAGATGAGCGACCTGAGGCAGGGAGCAGCAACATGCAGGTGGTCTCAGACCTTGTACAGGTCAAACTGTGGCTCTGCCTCATGTCCCGTGTCTCCTGTTGACCTGAGCAAGGGAGCAGCCTTGAACCCTGCTGTGCTGGGAGAAGGTGGAGAAGCTGGAGCTGCTGTCTCCAGGCCACAAATGCTCATTCCTGTTGCCAGCAGCTGGGGCTGGGGACTCTTTGAAAGAAGGGGCAGCAGTTATGGTGAACAGGCATGGAGTAGGGTGGCCCACCCAGCTCTCCTCTGAGCTGCTCATTAAGTTTTACTGAATTTTCAATACATTAAAAACTTTGACTCCATGTGGGCACTCCTCATTTGCATTTTTATTGGATAAACATTACCTTTAGCAGCTCCAGATATGCTCAAAATCAGGCTAAGTGTTCCATTTCTCTTTGAATCCCTCTATATTCTTGGCCTCGGCTGCATCATGGCTGTGAGTTTCACTGCCAAATTACTCCTTGTGTGGAAATATTCCCTTCTATCTCATTTGATTTTTAAAATCCTTTTCCCTACGTGTCTCTTGATTTCAGAGTCACCAGCCACGTTGAATGGGAGCTCAGGGTCTGCTTGCTGAGTGCAATTCAGGATTTACACCAAAGTTAATCACACTCCTTCTTGCTTGTTTTGTTTCTGAAGTAACCAGGGGAGAGAGAAAACCAAGTGTGTCACTCTCTCAGTTGCTTTATAGCTGGTTGTGCCATAAATGAAAACAGTGGTGGGTGGAGGGGAAAATGTCCCCAGCTGCCCCAAAGCACACGTGTTCCTGTGGCCTGAGGGTATTTGCTGTGGGACTGGGTTGAAGCAAACCCAGGAGGGGCTGCTGGTGCAGAAAGAAGGGTGGTGGGGCTCTCCAGCTTGGTTTGTGCATCTTCTGATCCCTGCTTTGTGTCCAGACTGCAGAAGCGCATTGCGGAGTGTAGGTACTGGCCTGTGGAGCTCTGCAGGATGTCTACAGCCCCATCCAGCAAAGGCAAAGCTAGCAAAGTTGACAAGGTAACAGTGGGAAGGGGTATGCATTTTCCTTTTGATTCCTTTGTGATACCAAAACCAGCCTTGAACCGGCCAAAGCAAGTCAGAGAGCAGGAGGCTTTGTAAAAAATCGCCTTTATCGAGCTGTTAAATTGACAAAGGGTCATGTTTTTTCCTTATAGCATACAGAGCTCTCACTGGTGATCTGTGGCAGCTGGGTGGAAAGAGGTCAAGGGAAGAGTGCTTTTTAGAATCCCAGAATCCCAGAATGGTTTGGGTTGGAAGGAACCTCAAAGTCCAACTCATTCCAACACCCTGGCATGGGCAGGGACACCTTCCACTAGACCAGGCTGCTTAGAGGCCTGTCCAGCCTGGCCTTGAAGAGAATTAAAGTAATTCACTGAGCTTATCTTTGGCCAATAGCGTTTTGGAACATCTTGAAGAAGTTCATGCCTTCTTTCTTGGGCTGTAGGTAAGTTGTGATTTTGCACCTAAACCAGGGTGATTTAACAGAGGAACAGCCCCTTAGCTAATGGTTCCATTCCTGGTAGCTGGTAGTGGGAGAGCTCCTAAATCTGTTCCATGGTGAAGTCATATAAATTGGTGTAAATTCTTTTCATCATTCACCAGTGCCAAGATTTTGCAGCCACCTGGTTTCTGTCCAGCCTGAGATGCACAGGGTAGGATTTCTAACCACACAGCTGCTAATTTTGCAGCTCTATCTCAACGAGACCATCCTGAGGAATGGCAGAGTGCAGGAGTTAGAGAGAAAAGCTGCCCCACAAGGATTGGGGATGAAATTAATATTCTACATATGGAATTACTCCAGTTTATTCATCCAGGTTGTCTCGGCTGTGTGCCAGTGACAGAGAGCCGCTGGCTCATCAGGTGCTTCAGTTTGCTGTGTGGCCTCTTCTTAATGGGATCAGTGACCCTGTTTCCCTGAGGAGAATAACAGTCTGTTCAGTATCTCAGTCCCTTGCTCTGTGTTTCCAGGGAGATGAAACACAGATTTCCTTCCATGGTGTGGCATATGTCAACATGCTGCCTTTGCTGTGCCCTGGTGTGAAGGAGATCCGAGGAGCTTTCCGTGTCTTTAGCTACCAAGACAGTGAGGTGTTGGAGAAGGTGAGAGCAGCTCTGCAGCTGGGTTTGCACAGAGAGGTTGGGAGCAGGCAGAGTGGGCAGGGGGGTGTTTGGGAGCAGGCAGGGTGTTTGGGTGCAAGGCGCATCGGCAGTGGGATACTTGAAACTGGATCTGAACCTTCACTGCTCTTCTGGTGATGGAGAAAAATAATGATAAAAGATCTTAGGTGCAGATTTCTCCAAGGCAGGAAATTTCTGGGGTTGTGTGAGCAGGTCTGGGGGCTTAGAGAGGCTTTGAATCTCACTCCACTCCCCCTTCTGCCATCAGCTGAGCTGTAAGAATGCTTCTCTCTCCCCAGTCTGGGCAAATGAACTGTGTTGCTGGGAAGAGCAAACAGTGGCTTTAAAAGGATTGCGTTACTCCAGGCAACCACCAAAAAAGCTGTCACTGGAGCTCTTTCAGCTCTAGCTCACTGAGGTTTATTTTTCTTTGCATTTCTCCCTCTCTGTTACTAAGAGTGACAGTTAATCTCCATTTTCCCAGCCTCCTGGAATAGACCTGAGCTTGTTTCAGGAGGGCAGATGCACAGCCTGGTTTTACCACCCACAATCCCTGTGGTGCTGCAGTCCAGGCATAGGAGCCGGGTGAATTCCAGCCCTTCTGCTGTCTCCCTGTTCCCACTGGCTGCTGTAGCACAGGGCTGGGCACACAGCTGTTGGCTGGGCTCTGCTTCCCCATAATGAATAACAGTGCCTTGGCTGTGTGGCGCTGCTTGTCCTGTGGCATCTGTCACAAGTGAAGTCCTTCTCATTCCCTGGTGTTATGGATGCTTTTGGCTGCCTCGTGGTCTAGCCAGTCTCCATACAGCTGCTCCATCCCCTCCCCAAGATCCCCATAAGTCTTGCAAGCCCGATTCCTATAACCATAATGGGGGGAGCGGCCTGTCCAGGTGGTCAAATGCTGTGTAAGCACAGAGTCTGACAAACTTATTTCTTGCAATTCCCTGGTGTGTGTCAGGGAAGATGCTCCACATCAGGTGAGCTGCGAGCTGAGAGTTACTGCCAGGCAGGTGGGGGCACCCAAAAGTTTGCAGAGCAGATGTGGTGAGAGTGGCCAGATTCCTCTAACAATCCACATCCCCAGGCAAGTCCATAGCCATGATCCAGGCAGGAGTTGTGGCCAGTGGGTCAGGATCATGGAGCTGGGTTCCAGCATGTCTATCACACAGCTCAGGTGAGGATCGAGGGCCAGTCCTCAGTGAAAACACAAATCTTGAGGGAAGATGGAAAGACCCTGCTGAGTCTCATCATCCAACCTGAGGCTTCACAGCTACATGGGATCAGGGCTGGCCTGGAGCATTGGCAGCTGAACTTCTAGGGGAGGAGAATGCATTAAGAAGCTTTGCAATCTCATTTAAGATCCTGATGATATGTTTTGTGATGTGAGAGGTTAAGGCAAAGGCGTGAGGAAGCCTACTTTGTCCCTTGATTCCCTCTGTTCCCTCTGTTTTTCAGACCAAAAGTCAGCACAGTATTTTCTGGGAACTCAGGTCGCATCTCAGTCTGATCAAGGAAGGGCTGGGGACCCCTCCCCTTTCCAGAACTCTTCCCAGTAAGACTCAGAAGGAAGACAAAGATTCCAGCAGAATGGTAATGTCTTGTGAGGCACATTGCGCTGTGATTGCTTCGCTTCCATGTCAGGGATAGTTGGGGCATGCAGGAACCAGGGGTGGATGCAGGAACCAGGGATGGAACTGTGTTGCCTCGGCCAACTAAGAGATACTGTCATAGAATCACAGAATCTCCTCCCTTGGAAGGGACCCACAAGGATCATTCAGTCCAACTCCTGCACAGGACACCCCATCAATCCCACTCTGTCCAATCTCTCCAACAATCCCACTCTGTCCAATATGTCCTTGAGCTCTGGCAGCCTTGGTGCTGTGCCCACTGCCCTCGGGAGCCTGTTCAGTGCCCAACCACCCTCTGGGGGAAGAACCTTCTCCTTGTGTCCAGCCTAACCCTGCCCTGACACAGCTCCAGCCATTCCCTCAGGTCCTGTCACTGGTCACAGAGAGCAGAGGTCAGTGCTGCTTTTCCCTCGCAAGGAATCTGCAGACCCCAAGGAGGTCTCTCCTAACCTGAAATCTTAGCACTGGACAAAGGTACCATCTCACACCCTGAACTTTCAAAGATATGAGATCTATGGAGACTGAAATGAGAGACATCTTTTCTTTCTGAATAGTTACAAAGCCCATCCAAAATCCAGTTGTCAGATGGCACTGGAGGACCTGAAAATACCAGAAGTCGCAGCGTTGATGGACAGGTAATTATGTTTCTCCAAAGAGAAGGAGATGTTGGAGCATCACTGTGCTGGTGTCTTGCACCTTCTGCACAATTAAATTCCTTTAAGAGTGAGTTGGACAAGGGATGTTTAACATAGATGCTGTCCCAGAGTTCTTCCAGTGATGTCCAGCTGGAGATCAGACAAGCATTGGGCCAGAAGGTCTCTGTAAATTATCAGGCATTTAATTAAAAGGGTTCCTTCATATTTTGGCTTCTTCCTCTGAACGCACATTCATTCTGCAGGCAGATTGATTATCTGGGCTCTCTCCTTTTTCTTAACCTGGTTTCTTGAGCTGAATTTTGCTGCTGTAACTCATTCTGAGGGTGAGTTATAAAACCAGCTGTATCTCTGCAGTTTGGAGATCTGTGTCGCTGTATGCTCAGTATTTCATTGTGCCAGGATGGCTCCAGACGGCACGACAGTGAGAGCAATATTTATCTTCACAGCAATACAGTGAGGCAGGAACGTTCCTGATGCTGGAGATAAAGCTGGACAAGGCCTTGGTCCCAAAGCGGCTGCGAGAGGAGCTGACCCGCCGGTGCGTAAGGAGGGGCTGTGGCTCTGGGGCTGCCAACTCATTTCTGCAGGGTAGGAAGAGGGTTGTACAGAGAGCTCCCCCCTGGAATGCTCTGCAAGGACCAACCCAGGGCATGAGACAAAGCCCACGGGAATCAGGAGGAGGATTTGGCCAATCTGCTTCAGAGGTGGCATCTGGTGTGTTGGGAAAACACTTGTTCATCCCAGCTGGCATCTCCATGCCATTCCTCTCAAAACAAGAGACAGCAGAGCAGCACAACAGTGTCTGTGTTCCTGTCTGGGCTTTGTTTCCCACTAATCCCTGTGTGCTTGCCTTTTGCCTGTGATGTTCAGCAGCTTGGTGAGTCCTGATCACCGGCATGGGCTGTCCTGGGTAGTGCTGCTGTAACTTCACCAGAACATTCTGTCACTTTTACCTTGTCAGAAGTTTTCTCACAATGTTTTACTCAATTCTTGGCTTTTATGTTAGTTTTCATGTTGTTCTGCTGCTCTTTCATCTCTGCTACTTTGAGTCTTCCACTGTCTGTTTGATTTGAGACAGTTCCTTCCTGTCCAGTGGTAGCCCTGCTGTGTTATGGGCTAGGAAAGGACCAGCACATCTCATTTATTGAGTAAAAAAAGAGAAAATGTAGCAAATAATAAAGTATAACAAGTGCAGATCTATGTCTCTCTCAAACAGAAGTATCAGCCATTCTTTGAAGGGAGAGTATGTGTGTTGTCCTCTGTGCTGCCTACTGTCTTCCAGGAGGAACAGGTTGAGGAGGGTGAATCCCCCTTAGAACAGACCTTTCCTGGCCTTTTGTGTACCATTTCTACTGCAGTGGATGTGAGTTCAGGGTAACTCCTCGTTCACCTGCTGTGTGCAGCTGAATGAGGCATGTGGCACCTTGGCTCATTGAGTGTTTTCATATCCAGCAAGCAGGAAATGTTGATAAAATCTCAATGAGTTAAGGCTGTTTTGTCACCAAGGATTTTAATCTCACAATCCCACAATGGTTCAGGTTGGAAGGGACCACTGGAGGTCACCTAGTCTGACCTCCCTGCTCAAGCAGTGTCCCCCAGAGCAGGTTACTCAGGGTCATGTCCAGATGGCTTTTGGATGTCTCCAGGGAGGGAGACTCCACAGATGCTCCTGTGCCAGTGCTCAGTCACACTCACCTTGATAAAATCTTAGTAAAAATTATGGTAATCCTATTGAAAGGTGTAATGTAACTAATGTAACTCCAGTAGTGGCCCAGACAGGGTTGTTGTGGTGTCTGGGGTAGGTGGTCTGAGGCTGGTGTCTGAGTGTCAATGTGTGACCAAGGGATGAGGTGCCATAGCTACACTGTGTGATGTTGGGAACTGATGGATCAGGTGACTTGGGCTGTACAGTGATCAGATTTTTCAGAGCTTTGCTCAGGTTGGTTCCTTCCTTACAGCTGTTCTGGCAGAGCAGGAGCACTGAGTTACAGAGTGGTTTTGATTGCCAGTAATAAATGTTAACTCTGCTATGATGAGCTACAGGCGTGAGTTGTAGGGATTTGGCCTTGACAGTTCACTCTTGGTCTGACTTCAGTTTTCCTCCCAGGTCCCTGTGAGGTGTCTCAGGGACACCTGGCAGGTTGGAGCCCTCGCACTACATGCTGCCTGTGCCCACAACAAGACAACTTCCCTGGTAGTGTATCTGGCTGATCTCTTCTGTGCTCCCATTAACAGGGTCAAGGAGATGATTCCTTCTCGCCCTGCACTGCCTGCCCGGACTGAAGGAGCCAAGAAGGTACGTGCAAGACCGTGTGACCTTGCCACTTCTCTGCCACCCATCCTGCCCTCATTCCTCTCACACAGGAGAGTCTTCATTCTCAACCCTGCAGCAACACGTAGATAAAGTTTGAAGATGATGGTGCAAGGCCACAAAGATGGTGAAGGGTCTAGAGGGGAATAGAGCCATATAAGGAGTGGATGAGGTCACTTGCTGTGGTCAGCTGGAGAAGTGGAGACCGAGGTCAGACCTCATCGGGGTCTGCAGCTTCCTCACGAGGGGCAGCTCTGATCTCTGCTCTCTGTGACCAGTGACAGCACCCCAGGGAATGTCTAGAGCTGTGTCAGGGCAAGGTCAGGTTGGATCTCAGGAAAAGGTTCTTTCCCTGGAGGGTGGTTGGGCACTGAACAGGCTCCCCAGGGCAGTGGGAACAGCCCCAAGGCTGCCAGAGCTCAAGGAGTATTTGGACAATGCTCTCAGAGACATGGTGGGATTGTTGGGGTGTCTGTGCAGGGTCAGGGGTTGGACTCTATGATCCTTGTGTGTCCCTTCCCACTCAGGTTATTCTGTGATTCTACAATTCCATGAAATACCCAGAAAAGAAAACTTCTGGCTGTGTTATCTCCAAGTAGTGTGCCTTGGGAAATCATTCCTGGGGGACATCACTCCTGTTCACAGCCCATACGAAGGGAAGAGGTGGAGCAAAGGGAGGGAAGGCAGCAGTGAGGGGATGTTTGGAAGGAAATGGGATGCTGGGGAAAGAGGCTACCAGAGCCTAATGTTTACCCTTGGCGGTGCCCACAGTTTCTTGTCTCTGATTAGCCCATGTACTTCATCAGACTCTGACAAACATGAATCAGCCCTGACCACTCTCAGGTCACACAGAATTCTTGAGGACCAAGATTATGGAGATTACAGGCTCTGCTGAAGAAGGCTGGCTCCCGGGTTTAAAGGTTCCCAGTAAATGAGATGTATTTTACTCACAGACAATTATATTGCTGAAGAAGAGACAGCAATGACTGAAATACTGGGTTCTTATTAAAAAATCTTGCAGGAAGGAGCTCTTCTGTGTTTACCTGTAGATATTTTCTCAGCCCTCAGGCATGGACAGGAAATGATGTGTGACTGACTAACTGAGTCAGGTGGAGTTAATGCGAGGCATGGGCTGTGCCAAATCAAATACGTATCAAGGCTGATTGCATAAGTGACTTGTGAAAATAATTAATTTATTTCCTAGGTGGTGGAAGATTATCACAAACGTGTAACAAGCGTTGCCAATGCCATCCTGAGTGAATACCACAAGCTCTTTGGGAAGCAGCTGCCTGACCAGGGAGCAATAGACCACCAAACCCTGGAGGAACAGAAGCGTCAGCTCAACTATGAGCTCAATACCTCTGGGAAGTATTTTGCTTTTAAGGAACAGCTAAAGGTAAAGGCTCATTTGTGCTTTTTGCTTTGCTACTTGTTCTGTCCCGACAGTTTCCCAGTGAGGAACTGCTGCTCCGTGGTGGTAAATCAGGATGATGTGGTGCTCCAGAATCCACTCCTGCCACCCAGGGCTGTTGCAACAGGCATTGGGGGGACAGAATTCACCTCTAATGGAGCAGGCACCAAGCTGCTTTGGTCCCACACCTGGAGAACACTCCCTATGAATGGGAGATGGTCACATCCATGCTCATAACCTGAGGAAGGCAAAGGTGATATCTCACACACCCACAGTCTGCCCTGGCAGGAAAAGGGAGTTCCCTGCTCTCAGCTGCTCAGCCCTGGCTATGTTCTGACCAGAGACCCCCTCTCTGTGCCAAGGGGATGAGGGTTTCACATGCTGTCCCTAAAGGGGCACCGGAGTGTGAGGGAGATGGAGAAGGAATTCCCCCTGATTGCTTTTTTTTACTTTTAACAGTGCTGGGCTGGATTTATTCCTCAGAACTAAGTTGGAGCTTCAGGCTAAATCAGTGTGTTCTGTCTCTTTCTGATAATGGAGCTGGTGGGGAGCAGAGGAAGGACCTTCCTTGTCCAACAGTCCCATGTCTCCACAGTATCCAGTGGTGAAGATTGTGAGGGAGAAGTACCTGAAGACCACAGCATTTGAGACCCAGGAGCAGCTCCAGGCATTCCTCAGTGAGCTCTACGTGTACCTTGTGGAACAGATGCATGTTGCCCTGAACCAGGTAAGGAGAAACCTGGGGCACTTGGGCCACGATTTCACTGTGAATCCAGGGCAGGTGAAGGACTTTTACCTTCAAGACAGAAGCAGGCTCATGTTTCCATTTCTGCAGTTATCACACATGGGCCCCAAGCCACACTCAAGGCAGGGTCCAGTGCATCTGTATCTTGCTGCTACAAAATCCTGATGGTGGCGTATGTGTGAGATGCCACTTGTAAAGCTGCTGTAGCTGGCAAATTGTGAGGGTGGCTGGTTTTGTGTCTCTTGCCACTCACCTGGGCAGAGCACGGACCTCCAGCTTGAGCTGGGGTCACCAGTGAGTGGCACCACAAAAGTTTGACATCACCTTGATCTAGGGACTGCTGTAAATAATCACAGAAACCTGGCATAGTTTGGATTGGAAGGGACCTTAAAGCTTGTTCTACCCCCTGCCATGGGCGGGGACACCTTCGACTAGCCCAGGTTGCTCCAAGCCCTGTCCGACCTGGCCTTGGACACTTCCAGGGATGGGGCAGCCACAGCTTCTCTGGGCAACCTGTGCCAGGGCCTCACCACCCTTGCAGACAGGAATTTTTTCCCAATATCCAATCTAGCCCTGCCCTTTGGCAGTGGGAAGCCATTCTCCCTTGTCATGCCTCTCCAGGCCCTTGTAAAAATGGATATTGCCTTGTTCCTGTGTGGCAGAGTATCTCGGAATGACAGGAACATGTCCCACCACAAAGAGCAGCTGGGACAGCTTACCTTTCCCTGGTGTCCAGCCCCAGCCATACTGGTCTGTAGTGGATGCAGTGCTGAACCAGGATCACATTAACCCTTCTTCCCCTCCCCAGTAACACTGTCTTTCTCCCTACCAGCTCCTCTCTGAGGAAGGTGCTTCTCTTGCCCCTCCATCTCGCACGACCCAGGAGCAGCTCTGGCTCTTTGCTCGCGAAGCTGAAGCCAACAAGGACTACAAACTGGCCTCTCTGTACCACCAGCAGGTAAAGGAGCCCCTGTCCTTCCCTGCCCGTGTCCCCTGTGTCTATGCTGGCAGCAGTGTGGGGCTGCGGATGACAGCTCAGCCAGCCTGGACTGTGGGGTAGGGATGAAGGAGCTGAACGTGACCAGGATACTCAGACTGAAATGGGAGGGATTTTCCAGGGAGATGCTGCTCCCTGCAGGATGTGTGACTATCCCTGGCCAGGTTGCTAAGGACTCATATATATGAATATTGTCCATTCTTCAAGCTTGACAAAGCTCAAGAAGCATTGGGACAATATTCTTGGGCACATAGTGTGACTCTTGGGGATGGTTCTGTGCAGGGCCAAGAGCTGGACTCGATGATCCTGTTGGGTCCCTTCCACCTTGGCATATTCTGTGACTCCAGCCTCAAGACCAGGGGAAATGGGATGAGCTGGTCCAAAAGGCTTGCTGGGTCAGTACTGGGGACACTGGGCCCCCTGGAGGGGGTCAGCTGGAGCTGGAGGGTATGTGTTAGGTGGAGGAAGCTTAGAGGAAGTGGGCTTCCAGCATGAACCCAATTAAGGGACACCCTCACATGTGATAGGCAAGGGCTTGATTCCTGCTAAATGGGCTGGGGTGGTCAAGAAAGCCCTCATCTCTGTTGCCTAGAGGATAGCTCAGGACCAGTGCAACATCCAGTCCTGGCTGGACTATGGAGCCTTCTGCCTCCTGCACATGGACACCACCAAAGCCCAGGAATGCTTCCAGCAGGCTCTTTCTGTGGACCTCCAGCACATCGAAAGGTGCTGACTGCTCCCAGTGGGTCGGTGGGAAGGTGGGGGGTGTCCCCCGCACCACTACCTGGGGCCTGCAAGGCTGACTGGCCCCCCTTGTCCCAGCTTGCTGCTCTGTGGGATTGGGGCTGTCATGCTGCAGCGCTATGAAGATGCAGAGGTTTTCTTTGAGGATGCCTGCTGCTTGGAGTCATCCAGCATCGTAGCTTGGACCCTTTCAGGTACAAAGCCAAGCTCACCTGGTCCTCCAGATGTTCCTGTAGAGCCAAGCATTTGTCCTGCCCCCAGTCCTCTTCTCCCTCCTCCAATCTGAGAGCTAAGGCAAAGATTTTGCTACAGGTCAGGTGTCTGCTTATGCTGCTCTGTCTCTCACAGGTTTGTTTTATGAGCTGCAGAATAATAATGTTCAGGCAGAAAGGAACTTCCGTGAGGCCAAGAAACTCCTGCAAGCGCAGCTCAGCGAGGAGAGAAGAATCCTCAAGGCTGCTGAGGGAGGAGAAGGGAAAAAGGACATTTCTCCCAGCACAGACCCAGAGGAATTCTTGCCAGGTAATGCTGGGCAAACCCAGGAGGTGCCCTGGCACCAGCAAGGAGGGGCTTGGAGCTATGTGCGACATGGTAAATGATGGAAGGAGGGGAATTTCTAAGAGGAGAAATACAAAGGACGAAGGAAGAAGATGTGGACTGTGAGCTGGAATAGAATTCCATGAAAGCTGTCGCTCTGAGTTTCCAGTGCAGCTCAGAAAGCTCTGCCTCACCAGTTCAAAGGGCAAACCAGCTGCTGGGCGGTGACCCTGAACTCAAGGCTTCCTCTGGAGCCTTGCTGAGTCCAGCCTGAGCTGAGACTGTCTGTCCTGAGTCCCAAATATTTGGCCAGGCTGCAGGAAATGCTGGCTGGCTTTGTTTTTAACGTTGTCACCACTCCGTGCGCAGTGCCTAAGGCCGGCAGGCTCATGTCATGTGTGGTTTTTGGTCCCTTCTGAGGGAAGTGATATTCACAGAATAATGGATCACTAAGGTTGGAAAAGACCTCCAAGATCATCAAGTCCAACTGTTAACACAGCACCACCATGTTCAGCACTAAACCATGTTCCCAAGTGCCACATCCACACGTCTTTTGAGTACTTCCAGGGATGGTGACTCTACCACTGCCCTGGGCAGCTGTGCCAGGCCCTGACGTTTGGGATGGTGACTCTACCACTGCCCTAATATAAACCTAATTTCCCTAATATCCAACATAAACCTCCCCTGGCACGACTTGAGGCCATTTCCTCTCATCCTGCCTCATTTATACCTGTTTCTAGCTTCACATAGTAACCTTGTACTCAAAAACTCCAGCCCTAGGTATTGCCTCCTGCAAAGAAATTTCTTCCCACCTATGAAAATCTGATAGATCTTTTATATTTTCTCTCTTCCCCATTTCTTGTGGAATCATGCTCCCAACTGGGCCGTATATGGCAAACCCTATCCACATAATGGTTGTAGGTTTCATTCCAGAGGGGGTTCCACATGGCTTAGCTGACAAAC
The DNA here is from genome assembly GCA_013399855.1 of Oxyruncus cristatus. Classification (NCBI taxonomy): domain Eukaryota; kingdom Metazoa; phylum Chordata; class Aves; order Passeriformes; family Cotingidae; genus Oxyruncus; species Oxyruncus cristatus. The sequence continues at coordinate 153,317 of VXAY01002769.1, read as the reverse complement.
TTTCAGAGGTGGTGGAGCCTGCCCTGGCCTGTGTGACATCCGCGGAAGAGGCTGTGGCACCAGAGACAGCCCCAGAAGGTGAGGGAACAGGGATCTGGTGTGCAAGGGAGAGCCCAGTGCTGGGAGATGGCCTTGTGGGATCAGTGGGGAGTAATGTGGGAGCACGGAGCTGTGGATGTCACGATGCCAAGGCCTGTTCTCTCTCCCTAGCCAGGGAGCAAAGCAGGTTCATTCTGATTTTCAGAGCAGCACATCTCAGGATGGACAGCCTGAATGCAGCTCTCTCTCTCATGTCATGCACCCAACGGCCTTCCTCTGCTGTTGGAATGTCTCTCTTCTGGGATGCCTTAAAGTGTCCAGTGTCCCTGTGGATCTCCTCTGGTCCTGTGGTGTGTAATCTGCCTCCTCCACAGCTCCCTTCCCCAGTGGAAGGTGGACATGGCAGTGCCAGGTGCCTCAGGACCCCTGGTTGGTTTGGGGAGGCAGGACCCTTACTGAAGTTATTTTTGACAAGTATCATTCATAAATTCCCACCTTTTCCTCTGAGTTTGGACTGGAAAATCAGTGGGTCAAGAGCATTACTTCTTTTTAGATCTCATACAAAACTTAAGCCCTTCAGAAAGAAATGCTGAGTTAATTTCTGCTTCAGCCTCCCCTGCTGCTTCCTTGGTTTTACACCATGTTACTGGGATTCCTCTGTCCCCATCAGGATCTCAGGCCCTGTTCTGCCTCCAGAAATAAACCCCCCACTTTGGGACTGACAGAGACATGTCTTCTTGCAGCACCATCCCTTGGTTCAGGACCTCACCAACCTCCCTGCACAATCTTCATGAAGGCAGTGGAATTCCTGATGAAAGTCAATGCTGTCCAGGTCAGCTCAACAGGGAGTGGAGGAGTGGGAAGGGAGGTTCGTTTATTCCCAAAAAGCTGGTGGCAGCTCCAGCCAGCCCTGTTTCCTGGTTGTGGCCACTCCAGATGCTGAGCACAAGAGGGAGCAAAGCCACCACTGCTCAGAGATGCAAAACTGTGGCTAGGCAGAGTATTCAGCCCAAAATGCTGGTTGTAGACAGCCATCTTGGGCAGGTGAGGCCCTCAGGGGGCCTCAGCCCAGCACTGCCTGCTGCAGAGGAAACAGCCAGCTCAGAAACGGTGCAGTGTGCTCTTCTCAGTACATTCAGAGGGAGGTTCCATTATTGTGATGTTTCCAAGATGCCAGAACCCTTTCATTCAGACTCTTGTGTGTGTCAAAGTAATTTTTGTTCACCTGTAGAATGTCCCTGTCCCACACAGTTATCTCTGGGGTCTCTCTGATTGTCATGTTGTGCTGCCTGCCTAAATTTTACATGGCAGAATGAGTTGCTTAAAGTAAAACAGAACTAGAAGTAATCATGGAATGGTTTGGGTTGGAAGGGACATTAAGGTTCATCTCATTCCAATGCCCTGCTATGGGCAGGGACACCTTCCACTGGACCAGGGACACCTTTCATTAGACCAACATTCAAAGGAGGGGAAAAAAAATCTCCCATGTGTTTTCTGTTCATGAAGTCAAACAGGTTGTCTGTCAGCCCCCCTGCCCTGTCCTTCTAGTGTGCCTGTGGTTTCCCTGCTCCCCTAACCACCACCTGTGCCCTTCCTCCCCAGTTTGCTCACAAGGCACTGGCCCATGAGCTGCTGAGCCCCCAGGGAGGCCCCAGCTGTGGGTATTACCTGGCACTGGCCCGGACGTACCTGCTGCAGGAAGATCTCCCTAGATGTGAGGAGTGTCTGCATGAGGCCATTCGGATTGACTGCACGGTAATGCCATGTGTGTCCCTGGGTGGCTGCAGCAGGACCCCACCCAAATACTGCAGCAACCTGTGGTGGTGTGTGTGTGAACGCAGAGCTTCATTTCCACTTTACAATTCAATGTTAGTCCACAACAGTTTCAGCAGGGAGGGCATTCACACCAGGCTGTGGCTGCAGCACTGCCCTTACTGTTAACCTGCTCATTCCTGGCCTTCTGCCACCTCCTGCACAGACAGGAGGCATCTCTGAGCCTGTCTCTGCCTTTCCCTCAGCAGTATCTGCCCTTCTTTTCCCTTTCAATCAGTATATCCTGATCTCATTTCTCTTGGTGCATGAACCAGGCTCTGTTTCGTGAGAAACAAGATTGCTATTCAGCAGAGAGGGAAGGTGGCTCTGGGGAGGCAGGTTCAATTGAAGGAGGGAGGAAGGTGACACCTCGGAATGCTGTGTGACTGCTGACTGTACCTGGGAGCCTTGTGCAGGCCAGGACACTGGGCAGGGAGCTGGAGGGAGGTTCCCATGGCTGGTGTCCTGCAGGCAGCCCAGTGACTTCAACTCCATATGTAAAACCCACCCTGCTATCATAGAATCATGGAATTGTTTAGGTTGGAAAAGCCCTCTAAGATTATTGAGACCAACCGTTCCCCCAGCACTGCCACGTTCCCAACTAAACCATGTCACCAAGTGCCACATCCACATGGCTTTTAAATCTCTGCAGGGATGGGGACTCCACCGCTGCCCTGGGCAGCTGTGCCAGGGCTGGAAAGCCCTTTCAGTGAAGAAATTTACCCAATATCCAATGTAAACATCTGGTGCAATTTGAGACCGTTTCCTCTGGTTTTGTCCCTTGTTCCCTGGGAGCAGAGCTCAACCCCCCCCCGGCTCCCCCCTCCTGTCAGGGAATTGCAGAGCCAGAAGGTCCCCCCACAAGCTTCCTTTTCTCCAGGCTGAGCCCCAACAGCTCCCTCAGCTGCTCCTGGTTCTCCAGACCCTTCCCCAGCTCCGTTCGCTTCTCTGGACACGCTCCAGTCCCTCAGTGTCTGTCTTGTTGTGAGGGGCCCAAAACTGCCCCCAGGGCTGGAGGTGCTTCGGCAGTGCCAGCACAGAGGGAACTCACTGCTCTGCTCCTGCTGGTACAGCCCAGGTGCCACTGACCTTCTTGCTCACCTGGGCACACCTGGGCTCCTGTTCAGCTGCTGCCAACTGGCATCTCTAGGTCCTTTCCCTCTCTCCCCTGGAGACCCTGGAGTGCTGCAGGGCTTTGTTGTGACAATATAATTAAACACCACTCAGCTCCCCCTTTCTGCTGCTTACAGGTGTCCCAGCCCTCCTCCCAGGTGTTTCTCCTTCCTGTCTCCCATCTTTGTCTCACTCCTGGTTTTGTGTGCACAGAACCCAAATGTCTGGGCTCAGAAAGGACACCTGTGCTACCTGAAGGGGGACTGTTGCCAGGCAAAGGAGTGCTACGAGCGAGTGGTCAGTTTTGTGGAGGATGCTGTTGATATGCATTTCGTCTACCTGCGCCTGGGCTCCATCTACCTGGAAGAGAAAGAGGTGAGGAGCCTCACTCAGCAGGAATGGTGGAGGGGAAGTTACCACAAAGCAAGTTGCTCCCCCAGCAGCTGTGGGGAGAATGGGTGTCTGAGTCCCACTGGAGATGGGGTGTTTGGCAAATCCCTGAGGAGGCGGGCTGCCTGTGGAGCGATGTGCTGACGCAGAAGCATGGCTCTCTCTCCTCTGGCAGTACGGCCGGGCCAAGCAGATCTACCTGCTTGCCTGTGACAACTCGGCATCCTGTCTCACATGGCTGGGGGTGGGGATTGCCTGCTACAGGGTAAGTGTAACTGCCTTTGTACCATCTGTGCTTTAATCAGTGCCATGGCATGGGACACAGGGCTGGCTTTTGCATGATCCCCTTGATTTAAGTAAAGCTTGGCTGCCTGTGACCCGTGGCTCCACTGGCCATCATGTCCTGTGCACTGTCACAGCCCTAGCGTGGCACCCGGGCTGCTCGGATGGGCTGTGTCACTCCTCAGCACCTGCTCTGGGAGCAGCCAGCCTTCCCCCTCATCCCACATCCAGCCAGAACCTCCTTCCCCAGGGTGTAATGGCAAGCAATCTGGGCTCTGCTCCCAGTGCCTGCCTGCACATGACCTGCATGTCACCACCAAGGAACTGAGTGGGATGTCAGTAGGGAGGAATCTCAGCGCTTTCCCAAGGGAATCCAGCACATCTGAGGGGCTGCCAAGGACACCCAGCCACCAGCAGCATGGTATCTCCCAAAGGAACACCTCACCAGGTTCCTCCAAGGGAGTTTGGCCAAGGGAAGCAACCAGGGAAGGAACTTGAACTTCTGTTTTCCCCTTGGCCAAATGTGCAATTCCTGGGAGGCTGTGGAATTGGGCCAGGGAGATGCAGCCCACTAGACACCAACTATCCCTGCCTGCCTGGACCTGCTGCAAAGCAGGAATAGGGAGCAGGAGCACAGCCACGTTTCCTCATGGAGCTGGATCCCTCAGTTCCTAGTGGTGAAGCTGTTTGTGCTGCTTTCCTTACAGCTGGAGGCTGATTTGAAAATAGTGTGTGATCCCATGGGGGTCAGCAGTGGGAAGTTTGGGCTCCAGACTGGAGAGCTGGATGCTGGCACTGAGAATAACTGCTTGTCTGTCCTAAATCCTTTCCCCGCATCCCTATCAGGGGAAACCTCCTAGGGGCTTTTGATGCGCTGATTTCTTCTGCTGTTAGAGCAATGGCTGTTCACTTCTGAAGCCCCTTCTGCCTGCTCTTTGCACTTTGTCCGTGCCTCTCCTTGTCTCCCTCAAGCTGGGAGAGCTGGTGGAAGCAGAAGATGCTCTCTCTGAAGCCAATGCCCTAAATAACACCAACGCTGAAGTGTGGGGATACCTCACCCTCATCTGTCTGCGAGTGAGTGCCCAGCCCCTGCCAGCCCAATGGGGAAGGCAGTTTTCGGGGGTTTATTGGGGGTTTATTGGCATTGGCTCACAAACCTGAAGATTATGGTGTAGAGCTCAGTGGTAAAAGTCTGGGGGCAGTATTGGGGGAAAGCAAAGTGTTCAGATGGCAAAGGGAACACTTTGTAGTCTCTCTCTTCCCTTTGCACCTTCCTTGCTTCTTGTCATCCCTTGGGGCATGTCCTCCCTGCTGAGCTTCTTAAAAATGTTCCTTCACTGAGATCTTATGCCGTTCCTGGGGAAGGAGCACTGCTGAGGCACCTCCAGTCCTGAGGGCTGTTCTGGGCTCCTCACCACAGAAGAGTGGAGCCTGGTGAGGGGGGGATCGGGCTCTGCTCCCAGGGAACGAGGGACAGGACCAGAGGAAATGGCCTCAAGTTGTGTGGAGGTTTGGGTTGGATATTGGGAAAATTTCTTCCCTAAAAGGGTGGTCAGGCCCTGGCACAGCTGCCCGGGGCAGAGGTGGGGTCACCATTCCTGCAGGGATTTAAAAGCCGTGTGGACATGGCACTTGGGGACATGGGTTAGTGGTGGCCTTGCCATTGCCGGGGGAATGTTTGGATTTGATGGTCTTTCTTAAAGATCTTTTTCGGCCTAAACGATCCTACGATTTCCTCCCTGGCGGCTCTGTCGCTGTTGCAGGGCGGGCGGGAGCTGGAGGCAGAGCAGTGCTACAAATACACCGTCAAGGTTCGTGTCTGTCCCCCACAAGAGACCGCCCGCCCTGTTCCCTCCACAGCTGGATGCGCGGCTGTAGCACGGGAAGCTTCGTCTCCCGTCGGTGTCCCAGCTGGGCTGAGCCACTGAACAGCCGTTTGTGCGGCGGGGGTCGGTGGAGCCCGGCCCTGACCGCCCTCCCCTTCCCCGCAGCTGGGCCTGCGGAACGACGCGCTGCTGCGGGAGATCCGCGCCGCCCAGCGCCGCTTCGGCTTCGGCGACCCGGCGTTCTGAGCCCCCGGGCACATAAACTCCCCCCGCACCGAGCGCTCCTGCCTCCTCTGTCGCGATCGTGTCGCGACGCCGGCGAGAGGGCGGGGCGGGGCTGGGGGGCGGGTCACGTGTTACGTGACGGGCCGTAGCGCGCCGCCGATTGGCTGCGGCCGCGCGGGACGGTTGAGCCGGC
>VXAY01002769.1:100463-147266 GCA_013399855.1 Oxyruncus cristatus | reverse complement strand
TTCGGAGCACGGGGGTAACGGGGGTGTCACTGGAGGGGGAGATGGGCTCTGGGGACAGTGAGGGTCTGGAGCACGGCAGTACCTGGGGCGTCACTGGTGCTGGGGGGAGGGACTCTGAGAACGGGGGGGGCTCTCAGAGCATGGAGGTAACGGGGTCATCACTGGGGCTGGGGAAGTCGTGGCACCGTCGGTGGGCACGGAGGACTCAGAGTACGGGGGCAATGGGGGTGTCACCGGGTGCACGGGCAACACTGGATCTGGGGGGCTCTGGACACGAAGTGTCGCTGGGCCCAAGGGGCTCTGGGCATGGGGGCCTCTAGACGTGGAGATAGTGCGAGTGCCACCGGGACTGGGGGGCTCGGCATGGGGAGGCTTGCAGCACAGAGATAGCGGGGGTGTCACTGGGGTGGGAGTGCTTGAAGTATGGGGTTAATGTGTCCGTCACCATGCTTGGGGCACAGAGATGGCACTGGGGCGTGAGGGTCACAGATGTGGAGGTAATGGGAGTGTCACTGGGGCTGGAAGGACTTTGGGCATGGAGGTACCGGGGACTGAGGTGACTCAGGACACCCTGGTAATGGGGTACCACCAGGACAGGGGACCTTGGAACATCAGGTTTCAGGTACAGGGGGTAATGGGGGGCGTCCAGATGTGGGTTCTGTCCCCTCACCGGTCTTAGGGCCAGTATCAGCAGCCTGGCAGCGTCCCTACCTGAACATCTTCAAGCATTTCCATGTGGAGGAGTGGAAGCGTTCTGCCAAGGAGGGGGACGTGGCCGCCCTCATGGTAACGAGGGCACCAGGGGCTGTGTGGGCATTGGCCAAGGGTGGGCAGCCCTGACCCCCCCATCACCCCTTTCCTTGGTGTTACAAGGACACGAAGCTGAAGGGAACAGTCTACCGGATCCGGGGCTCCAACCCTGCCAGCAGTTACCTGCAGCTGCCCCGGGCTGGGACACAGTCGCTGGGGCTCACGGGGCGCTACCTCTACCTGCTCTTCAGGCCCTTACCCCGCAAGCACTTCCTCGTCCACCTGGATGTCACCACTGAGGTACATGATACTGGGTGGCCTTATTAAACCACCCTCATTAGCGTTGTGGCTGATTGAAGGACTGTGGGTGGCGGTGGCAGTCTTAGGGGATGAAGAACTTGGCTGGTCTTTGTTACTTCTGGTGGGTTTCCCTGGGCTGGATTTGGTTTTCATTCTCGTGACATCTCTGCTGGGGACAGGGGACACTGAGGGGACGGGAAACACAGCCATGTGCAGCACTTCCCTGCCGAAGCCACCAGGGTGACTAAAGCTCTGTGTGTCTCTTTCCAGGAAAACCAGGTGGTTCGCATCTCCTTCTCCAGCCTCTTCAAAGAGTTCAAATCCACAGCCACCTGGCTGCAGTTCCCCTTTGTCTGTGGAGCAGCCAAGGACTCAGCATGTGACTCTGTGTCCCGGCGCGGTGAGGAGCTGTGTGGTCAGGGCTGGGCTGGCACATCACCACCAAAATAAATTGTTAAAAAAGAAATTGAGTTCAGAAGTTGGCTTGATGCCTTTGGGGAGGGTGAAGGGAAGCTGTAGCTGCCCCATCCCTGGAAGTGTTCGAGGCCAGGTTGGACAGGGCTTAGAGCAACTTGGTCTAGTGGAAGGTGTCCCTGCCCATGGCAGGGGATTGGAACAAGATGGTCTTCAAAAGTCCCTCCCAATCCAAACCATTCCAGGATTCTGTAAGAGTTGAGGGCCTGAGCAGGAGCTCTTTCAAGTTCAGAGGCTTGGAACTGTAGCTCCTGGGAGGGCTGTCAGCCATCCTTGTTCTCCCAAGCAATGGGGTGCAGTGTCAGGCCAGGCATGAGCCTACAGGGATGATGGGGCTCCTTGTCCTTCCCCACCCGTAAGCTGCAAGGCCTATTTTCCCATCTCTCACTTGGCACAGGCCTGGTGGGAATTTTGCCTGGTAAATACTTTTTACTGAACTGTGTGAATGTCGTGTCTCTCGTCCTGCAAGGTCCAGCGTCCGTATCTACAGTGTCTTTTCACACCATCCCTATTCCCACCTGCCACTCTCCTCCCCAGGTGTCTCTGGAGCAGCCCCTGCTGACGTGCGCTGGACATGCCTGGTGCTGGACTTGCCCTCCATCCTCTCCCTGTATCTCAACCTCAGGTACAGCCACCTCAGGGCTGTCAAGCTGTGCTCCAACCTGCTCGTGAAGAACCTTTGCACCAGTGACTTGGTGTTTGACCCAGGTGAGGAGCCAAGACCTTGCGGTGGCCTCAACTTTCTCCTGTGACTCCAGCCTGGCCTGGGGGAAAATCCTTGGGGTTTCAAAGCTGAGGTTGCAGCCCTGGCAGAGCACTGGGCTGCTGTTGCTCTCTGATATGGACAGGAAGGGTAAAATTCTTGCTATTGATGTTAAGTTTCCAAGTGGACAGGGACACCTTCCACTAGCCCAGGTTGCTCCAAGCCCCATCCAACGTGGCCTTGGATACTTCCAGGGATCCAGGGGCAGCCACAGTTTCTCTGGGTAACCTGTGCCAGGGCCTCCCCACCCTCACAGGGAGGAGCTCCTTCCCAGTGTCCCATCTAACCCTGCCCTGTGTCAGTGGGTAGCTATTCCCCCTTGTCCTGTCACTCTGTGACCTTGTCCAGAGTGCCTCTCCAGCTCTCTTGGAGCCCTTTTTAGGCACTGGAAGGCAATCTGGAATGGAATACAGTTTCCCAACCTCTGGAGGAAAGTATTGTCTCATTTTCTAGCTGTAAAGAGAAAAAAAGAGCAAAGTTAAATATCTTTCCGAGGTTAGAATTTTTTTCAGGGGGAAAGAAAGAAAGAAAGAAAGAAAGGTGTCACCACACCTTGCTTCTCCAAGGCCTGTGCTTTTATCTGCTGGAAGAGCCTGTGCTTTTTTTTGTGTCAAAAATCTTATCCACTTGCTCAGTGTGTCAGAGATACTTTGGTCAAACCCTTTGTTTCTGCCTTTCTCTTTTTGTTCTGGAATTCTGCCTGAACTGCCTGGCCCAATGGAAAGGATCAGTGGGAAGGAAGTTACAGAGGCTGCTTTGAGATTCCTGAAACTTGTTATATTTTGAAGAATTTCCTATATTTACAAATACATGAAGAAAAGAAGATAAGAAAATGGGAAATGAGTCTTAACACAAATCATGTTAAACTGCTGAATCAATGAATCAATGAAACTAAGTGAATCTTGGGCCTGGGAGTTTATAACTCGAATCCAAGTGTTTGTGCCCTGGGCTCTTCTTTGGAGGTTTAGAGTTTCAGGAATCCACCTGTTCAAAGGTGTGTTAGTTTGTTCCTCAGGCTTGGGATCTTTGTTTCTCAGGTGTTCTCAGAGAGGGAAGAGGTTTGTGCCCATGTCCCATAGGGAATGTGATTTCAGCCAGCTCCGCAGGCCTGGAGAACTGTGTCTGTCTGTCCCTGTGCTGCCAGGTGTGACCTTCTCCGAGGCCCGGCACACCGACCTGGCCTGCCGTGGGATCGCTCCCATGCCAAGGGAAATGGCATTCCCTGTGCCCAAGGGAGAGAAGTGGCATGACCTCTACGACTACATCAGGTACGGCTGCTCCCCATCTGACCACAGCTCCCAGATCTTCCCACTCCCTGGGGGAAGGCAGGATGGGTAATGCCACTTGAGGAGTGGCAGATCCAGGTGAACCTGGGGCCCGAGCGGGCATTTTGGTCCCCTCAGCTCCAGCATTTAGGTGTTGTTAACACTTCTGTCCTTCAGTACCATCTGCCTTTGGTATCCCTGTATTTGGGGGAGGATGGGATAAAAGGGGGAATCTTACAGGAGACTGAAGAGGTCTTTGTGCCAGCTCTGAGTTATCAAGTGATATTCCCAGATGCCAATACAATACAGTCCTAATTACACAGTGCCTTCCTCTAATGCTGCTCAGGTTCCCATCCAAGGGGCCGAAGCTGCTGTATGACTCCATCCAGAGGAGCTGTCCCAGTCCTGCGGCAGGTGGGAATGCTGGGGGCAGCAGCCAAGGCTGTGCCACCCCGTCTGGGTGCCCTGGGTTCTCTTTAGAGCCCGACCTGCTCCTCGCATCCCCCAGGTGACCGAGTCTTGGAGGAGCCTGTCCGCCAGCTGCCCCTGCCAGTGACGCTCACCAGGGCAGTGTGTGACCACCTGTCCCTCATCCATCACATAACCAGTCCCAAAGCTGTGAGTGCATCATGGAGGAGGCTGCAGCTCCTTCCTTTCTGCTTCCCATGGAGTTTTCCCCTGCATCTGTGTCTTCAAGATGTAGAAGCTGCTTCTTGTCGTTGGCAGCTGATCTGGCGTGGATAGTTGTGTCTTCAAATTATTGATAGGAAATGAGGTCTGGAGTCTAAGGAATGTGATTGGTGCCCTCGGGGGGCAGATCAGTGCATAGAGCTGGGATTGCTGGGACTGCAGGCAGCTGTCCTCTTCCTGATTTCCCCCTTCCCAGTGGTGCTGATGTGGAAGCTGGTGTCCAGACTGGCTTACCAGTGCGGTGATGGGTGTTTGGAGAGGGACTGGGGGAAGCCATCCTCATGCCGTGGAGAGGGAGAAAATGAGGAACACAACTTCTCTTTATTAGAAAGTGTCCAAAGAATGGCCATGAAGATGGTGAGGGGTCTAGAGGGGAATAGAGCCTTATGAGGAGCAGCTGAGGGCACTTGGTTTGTTCAGCCTGGAGAAGAGGAGATGGAGCACAGACCTCATCAGGGTCTGCAGCTTCCTCCCAAGGGGCAGAGGAAGGGCAGCTAAGATCTCTGCTCTCTGTGAGCAGTGACAGGACCCAAGGGAATGGCTGGAGCAGTGTCAGGGCAGGGTTAAGTTGGATCTCAGGGAAATGTTCTTTCCCCGGAGGGTGGTGGGGCACTGACCAGGCTCCCCAGGGCAGTGGTCATGGCCCCAAGGCTGCCAGAGCTACAGGAGTATTTGGATGACACTGTCAGGGACATGGTGGGATTGTTGGGGCGTCCTGTGCAGGATGGACTGGATGCTCCTTGTGGGTCCTTTCCCACTCAGGATATTCTGTGATTCTATGACCTGGGATGGACTAAGCTGGCTGGCTGGGTGCTTTAGACCTCCTCTGCTCAGTGGAGAAAGGGTGGCTCTTGCTGTTCAGGGCTGAATATTTTCTAGGGCTCTGGTTTTCTATCTGGAGGAGATGAACTCTGCATGGACAACACAGAACAGCTGCTTAACACTCCGGGCCAAGCCAGGTGCACACCGGGCTGCTCTCCCTCCACGTTGTTTCGTCCTTGTTTGTATCTCTGTGAAGAGTCATCAGGAGAGACATGGGGGTCTCTCTGTCTCTGCCCCAGCATCGGGTGGAGGGTGCCGGGAAGAGGACTGAGCTGTGTCTGAGCCTTTCCTCGTTCTCAGGTGCCACGCCAGTCTCCTGTAATCACAAAAAGCATCCCTGAGGTTCACCTGACAGCCCCGAAAGCTGTGTCTGCTGGGCACCTGGTGCCAGAGGAGAACCAGAGACCGCACAGTGTGGGGGACACTGGGCAACCACCATCAGCCATCCATGTCTGTGCTCATCAGAGGGGTGGATGGACCACCCAAGCTGTCCCTGCCAGCTCAGAGGAGGTGGGTGAAGCACCGAGGAGCTCAAGGTGGCTTTGCAGTGCTTATTTCTGATTCTTGTGAGCCCGGAAGTGAAAAAGGAAACACAAAGTTCAGGCTGGAGTTCCAGAGTTCAAAAGGTGTTATTTTTTCTGGTTAGGAGTCCTCTTTTCTGTTAGTACCTTACTTACTTTGAAAGAGGAACCCTGTGTTCAAACACGCTGACCTTAAGCCAATAGCATGTTTACATCTGCCCAGAGTGTGCACAGAAAGAGCTCTGGCCCAGGTGTGCTGTCCAACCAGTAAGTTTCAGCCTGCAGGATAAGAGAACAGCCCTGGAAGTGTTCAAGACCTTGTTGGTTGGAGCTTGGAACAACTTGATCTAGTGGAAGGTGTCCCTGCCCATGGGAAGGGCTAGCTGTATCCCCCAGCTCACGGCTGGGTGGAGGAGCTGCTTAACACTGGCAAACCCCAGCTGGACTTTAAATACTTTGAAGTTGTCCCCTCTTACAGGAGAGACCCAAAGCTGCCTCTGTGTTGTTCAGAGACAGATGAGCTCTGGGGGCAGGGGTGCCCTGTGGGTGGAGGACCTCAGCACAACTCTGAGCTTGATGGTGCTGATTTTTTTCCAGAGGCTCTTACCGGATCCCCTCCTGAAGCTGAGAACGATTATTGGCTTTGGAGGCTGCAGCACCAAATGGGTCAGTAGCTCATATGGTTTGGGGAGTGGATCTGTTATCATGTGACTGGGGTATTGATTTTTAGGTGTGAAATACAGCTGAGTGTGGCATTGCTGGATGTGGAAAAGGATCCCAAAACAGATGGGGACAAGTGTATGTTCATGTACGAGTGTTCTGCTGTTATGATGGTGAATTAGAAATTATGGGGCCTTTTAGACAGAATCATAGGATGGAAAAGCCCTCTGAGATCATCGAGTCCAACCGTTCCCCAGCACTGCCAAGGCCACCACTAACCCATGTCCCCAGGTGCCACATCTACACATCTTCTAAGTCCCTCCAGGGATGGTGACCCTACCACTGCCCTGGGTAGCTGTGCCAGGGCTGGACAATGCTTTCAGTGAAGAAATTTCCCAACGTCCATCTAAACCTCCTCTGGCACAGCTGGAGGCCATTTCCTCTCACCCAGTCCCTTGTTCCGTGGGAACAGAGCCCAACCCCCACCTGGCTCCGTCCTCCTGTCAGGGAGTTGGGAGAGAGCAAGAAGGTCCCCCCTGAGCGTCCTTTTCTCCAGCCTGAGTCCCCCTAGCTGCCTCAGCTGCTTTGTATCAGACTTGTGCTCCATTCCCTTCACTAAATTTCATGGCTTCTTTTAACACATTAAAACCCCTGTGCTTTGTTGGAGGCTCAGAAGGAAGGGCTGTTTTGGCTTGTTTCTGTGGGGCACTGGGCCTTGCTTGTGGTCTGTGTTAGGGTAGAGAAAGGGTTGTTTTGGTTCAGTCAGTTCAAGGCTCTGCCAACAACGTAATTGTCCTTGGATCTCCTGTTCACATAGTAGAGAAGGGATCTTAAAACTCATTCAGTTCCAACCTCCCGGCCATGGTTCCACTATACCAGGTTGCTCCGAGCCCTGTCCAACCTGGCCTTGAACAATTCTAGGGATGGGAAAGAAACCTCTGCCTAGGAGCTGGGGCACTTGTGGAGCCCTGTGCCTCCTGTCTCGGTGCTGCAGGCGCTGTGGACGCAGAACAACGCCGCGGTGGTGTATCCCTGCCACGCTGTCATCGTGACCCTGCAGGTCCGGACCGGCGAGCAGAGGTTCTTCCTTGGCCACACAGATAAGGTGAGTGTAACCTTTCAAAGCCTGATGGCAGTGCTGTCCTGGCACCCCAGATGTCCCCCGGTATCCTCTCAGCTGGTGCTTCCCACAGGTGTCAGCGCTGACCTTCAACGGGAGCAGCACCTTGCTGGCCTCAGCACAGGCCGGGCCCCGGAGTGTGGGGCGCCTCTGGGACTTCTGCACAGGCACCTGCCTCTGTGTGTTCAAAACCCATGTCCACTCCCCCTGGTCCCTCAGGTTGGTTTCAGCTGGGTGCAGGTGTGTGTGCAGGTGGGTGAAGTGTTGCAGTATGGCAGCTTTTCGGTGCTATTCTCACGTGCAGGGATGAATTAGAGCTGCCTGTGTTTTTCACCTAGACCAGCTGGCAGCTGGTCTGGATATGCTGCCAGCTCCCTCCTGAGCTTATCCCTCAGGTCTTGCTGTCTCCCCATCCCTACAACTTGTCCCCTTTTATCCCCCACTGGGGTACAATCAGGGTACAAGGAGCTGTGTTTCACCAGGTGCCTCTTCTTGCAGCTTTTCGCGCAGCGGAGCCATTCTGTGCGGAGTTGGGAGGGACGGGCATGGCAAAACGGTGAGAGGTGAAACTTGGGTTGGGAGGTGTCCCTGAGATGGCTGTTCTCCCAGATTGTGTAGTTATTTTGCAGACAAACCTCTGCTCTGGGCTTTCCTAGACATGTTCTTGAGGGAGATCCCTTTCTCGTGAGCTGCCTAGAAAATACTTTCCCTCTGCCTGATGCTTGTGGGTGTTTGCACGCATGTTCCTCAGCTGCAAGTGAACAAATCCTTTCAGAAGCAGACGGAGAGACCTGCTGGGGTTGTGCTTTGTGTTCCTGGTGTGTTCCCAGCCAGGAGCCCAAGCGGGGTGGTGTAATTGTGCCTGTACTCTGCAGGGATCACCGCAGGCTCATGTGCCACATTCCCACCTCTGCGGCCCTTCTGAGGGTCACATGTTTGGGTGGCATTTCAATCTGGAAGCCTTGCGAGTACATAGGAATTGTAATGGGAGGTTCTGCACTGACTGGAGCCCAAAACCCCTTTATTTTAATAGCATTTAGGGCAAGATGTGAGGTTTAATCTTTCAGCACCGAGCATCTCCACGGGAAGGGATGTCAGGTGCTGGAGCTGCTGCCCACCAATGTAGCTGGGGGATGACGCAGATCCCACATGGAGCAGTCAAAAATAAACTCATTTCGTAGGACTGGGTGTTTGTTTTGTAAGTGGAAGTGTTTTCATCCACTGATCCCTTACTGACAAGCACCAACAATTAGCTGTGCCATTGCTAACTGCAGGAAAAAACACAGCACTCCGTGTTTTTCGCAGCATGTGGCAGTGTTCTCTGATCTGGGTGGGAGCTGGTGAGCTGAAACTGGGAAGGGGCGATCAGTGGGTTGAAAGCAGGGTGGGAGAACAGCACCTCTCCCATGGTGATGCCTCAGCACATCCCAGCCTCTGAGGTGATTCTGGGTTTGGTTTTAATGCTGTTCTGGAATGCAGAGCATCCACCTGCATTTCTTCAGCCATTTGCCCCTTTCCTTTGGGGAGAGGGTTTGACTCTTGCTCCAATGACAGGCACTGGGGGCACACAGACCTCTGCACTGGAGCAGAGGCTGGGACAGCCAGAGCAGTGGTCATGTGCTACCTCCCACTCCCTCAGCCCTGGTACAGCTCCTATATCCCAGCAGGCAGAGTTCTCACTCCTCTGGGGGTTTTCTTTCCAAGTCTGCATCCTGTTGCCAGGCAGCCCTGGGATTTAGACCCTGTAATTACGGATTGCAGACAAGGATATTGCCATGAAGCTTTGTAAAGCTGTTGAACTGTCCTAAACCCTGTGGGTGAGAGGATTTATTTCCCCTGCTCCAGCTCTGTTATTGATACTTTGTGCCCTGCTCTGGAGCAACTGCTGGACGAAAAGCTCTTCGCTGCCAAGATCTGAGCAGCTCTTCCATCGTGTTTCTCTGTTTCAGTTGGTGGTGGTGTGGAACACTGCTCAGGTAACCCGTGGTGGAGGGGTGGCTGTGCTGGCCAAAGCACACACAGATGTGGACATCCAGGCCTTGAAGATTGCTTTCTTTGATGATACCAGGTACATTCAAAGAAAATAAATCAGAAACATTGATTCTTAGATATTGGGGAGGAGGAGGGTGGTGAGGCCCTGGCACAGGTTACCCAGAGAAGCTGTGGCTGCCCCATCCCTGGAAGTGTCCAAGGCCATGTTGGATGGGGCTTGGAGCAACCTGGGATAGTGGAGGGTGTCCTTGCCTATAGACTGGATGGGCAATCAGGTTATCTTATAGGTCCCTTCCAACCCAAACCATTCCATGACTCTGGCATGGCTGCAGGGGTAATTGTGCTGCAGCCATCTGGTTGCTATTCCTGTTCTTGGTCTGTCAGGTGGCCCTTGGGACACTGAGCTTGGGACACCAGGGGCTCGGGGAGTCCTGCCCTGCTCCTCACGCCATGTCTCCCGGGACAGGATGGTGTCATGTGGCCGGGACAACATCAGGCTGTGGCGAGTGCGGAGCGGGGCCCTGCGCTCATGTCCTGTCAACCTGGGCGAGTACCATTCCCTGGAGTTCACTGACCTGGCCTTCGAGGAGGGGCCCGTGGCTGAGCAGGAGCCCGAGGACCGTGCGCTGTAAGGGGCCGTCACTGGCACCATCCTTGGGGAACCTGCTGGGAGGGAGCTCTGCTCCTCTCCCTGCTCAGCATCCCCCTTCCCCTCCTGTGCACGACCACAGAGTTTTGCTTGGGTTCTCTCTGCCAAATACAGGTGCTTCCTGGAGCTGGGAGAGCCTCTCTCATCTTCAGCACACATCACTTCCCAAAAGAGATTTGGCTGCTTCAGAACAGCCCCAGAAATGGCTTTCCTCTCACTAGAGTGATGTTTTGCCACATTTAGTGATTTTCTTCTCACCTGAAGCTTTCTGTGGCAGCAGGAGGAGCGTGGAACACACGCTTTGTTGTTGTTTTATTTTAATCATCAGAGCCAGGCCTTTGTTACCACCACATATGGTCCCATCAAGGCAGAGCTGTTGACTCAGCCAGCCTGTGGCAGAGAGATGCTCCTTGCTGGAGTTTGTGCCAAGCTTTTTGGCTCTCTTGCTGATCTCTGTTCCAGAGGGTCAGGAAATCAAACAGAAAGCTCTGACTTGGTTGGAGTTGTGTTTTGCAGCACATGGAACACTTGGACACCTAGCTGACGTGTTATATTACTGTGAACCAGGATTGCTTTCCATAGGTAAGCCAAGCTGTTTTTTTACTAAAACCATGTCTCCTGGGTTTTTTACAGCTTTGTCTGCAGCAAGAGTGGCCACGTGCTGGAGGTGGATTACAAGAACATGTCTGTGCGGAGTGCGCGGCAGCTGCTGCCGGCACAGCCCCGGGAACACAGGCAGGAGCAGGCAGGGAGCAGCTCAGGTGGGTTCACCTGCGGGGAAGGAGGGAGGACCAGCCAGAGGGCACCTCAGCCATGACTTGGATTAGAAATGAGCTCAAACACATCCCTGCTCAAACCAACAGGCTTTTTACCTACTGCTACTGGTTATTTTGGGTTGACTGGATCGTCGCTATTTGCCTCTTAAGGACTGCAAATAATCTTCCTTAGTGCAGCGAAGTACCGTTTTAAGAAAGATTTTAGCATTTTAAATGCTGATTGCACTTTCAGAGAAACACCACTTTTAGAAACATGAAACAAGGTCTTCATTTGCTGATGAGAGGCTTAATGGGAGAGATGGAAAAAGAACTAAGCAGATGAACGAAAAAGATGAATTTGGGGATTTGTTCATTATTCAGCCTTTGCAGAGCATTTGGAGAATCTTTGGCGCTGTACATTTGTCCAGCTTTCTGCTCTTCCATTAACTTAAACAGCAGGAAGAATTCACTTTCAAGTGGGATTGCTCTGATGTTTTAAAACTTAGTGCATGGTTTGCTGTATCAAATTGAGCTAATTAATCAAGAACATGCCCTTTGAGAGGTGTGTAACTGTAGTTCTCACCTCACGGGCAAGAAAAGGTCCAAGAGGAGATGAAACAATGTCCTTGGTGTCCTCCTGGTAGCAGTACTGGCTCTGACCAATGGCCTTTATACCCGAATTTAGATTGGTTATTGGGGAAAATTCTTTCACCGAAAGTGTGGTCAGGCTTTGAAACAACCTCCCCATTCCATTCCTGGAAGTGTTCAAAACTATGGATGTGGCCCTTGGGGACATGGTTTAGTGGTGGCCTTGGCAATTCTGGGTTAATGGTTGGACTTGATGAGCTTTTCCAACCTCAGTGATTCTATGAATCAAAAAATCCCAGTTTCCATAGATCTGTATTCTCCTTCTGCAGAGAGGATTTGGGACATGGAAATGGAAGGGCAGTTATCTGAGACATCCCTTGCTACAGGATCCTGTTTGAGGCAAAAATATGGCAGAGTTTAACAAGGGGTACGAATTCTCTGTGCCTGGCAAGAGTTTCATGGTGGTAAAGAAGTGTTTAGCCCTGAGAAGGGTTGCCTGAGACCCTTCAGCCTGTTCTGTCACTCAGCATAGGATTCCTGGCTCCTCCTGAGACTCCAGCTGCAGATGTGAGTGGAGCACTGGCCTCATCTCTTGGATGGGGCAACCGTCAGGTTGAGTCTTCTTGTTCCATCTGTATGAGGAGGTGTTGTTTTTTGGGTTTTCAGGCCCTGGGATTGCTATAAACAGTATTAGCATGTCCTTGACCTTCTGTGCCACGGGATCAGAGGATGGCTACGTGCGGCTGTGGCCACTGGACTTCTCAGCCGTTGTCTTAGAGGCAGGTAAGTAGAGCTGTGAGTGGTGCTTCTGATTTCCACAGCTGCTGCAATTCCAGAGATCCACTGCCACAGCTTCTACAGCAGATCTCATGGACAAGGGGATGTTTTATGTGTGCTGTCTCCAGGGCTGACTGCCTTGGAAGTCTCCAATGGCAGTTATTAATGTGCATTCTTGTAACGCACAGGAGAAAGGCAGGTTCTGGGAGAGAGCGGATTTCTGTCTTGATTTCTGCGCCCTTGAACCCATGGCTTTCATTATTCAAAATTATGGGAGAAGTCAAGTAGTTCTTGACTCTTTTTGAAACTAACAGCATAAGAGCAGAGCCAGAGCCCTTTAGATAGGGCAGAGACTAATCTGTGACTAAACTCAACTGCAAGTGTTCAGTCTGCGGGTTGTGGGCTGCTCATTCCTGTGATCATTGCCTTCCCAAACAGGAATCTGGCTTTGTAGCTGTATTCCAGCTGCTGCCGCTCCTTTCCCAGGGGATTTGTTGACTCCGGTGTCTTTCCCCAGAACACGAGGCTCCAGTGAGTTCTGTCTGCATCAGCCCTGACAGCCGCAAAGTCTTGTGCACCACAGCTGCTGGGAGCCTGGGCTATGTGGATATCCAGTCCCGGGACTACAACACCCTCATGCGCTCACACAAGGATGCTGTGCTGGCGTTCTCGGTGGGGGGCATCCGGAAGCAGATAGCAACAGTGTCTCAGGACAGCACCATCCGAGTGTGGGATCTCGTTTCCATGCAGCAGGTAGATGAGACAAAGAGTCAGGAGGTGTCTCACATTTATGGTCTCCTTTGGTCTAATTATCAAAACTCCACCATTCAAGAGCCCTTAAGTCCTACCTGAAGCATGAGGGGGTACCATGGGCAAGAAGTCCTTTGAAAGTGGAGTTCTGAGATATTGTTAAAATTATTTTCTTTTCCTTCATCTTTTGAATAGTGCTTTTTAGCACAAAGCGTAATACCCAAGGACTTTAGCTAAATGCCCAAAGATCCAGGACTTCACTGAGGTTTATATCCATCCGGGAAGGAATAGCAACATGCTCATGGTGGAGGTCTGAGGCTGTATAGTTGTTGGGTCCAGCTGCAGCTCCAGTTTTATCCAGCTGCATGCCCGTGGTGTCTCTTCCCTGCAGCTGTATGACTTTGCAGCCACAGAGGAAGCACCATGTGCTGTGGCTTTCCACCCCACCTGGAAGATCCTCGCCTGTGGATTTGACAGTGGGACAGTGCGGACCTTCAGCTTGGCTGCCTCCAATCTCCTGCTGGAGCACAAGTGAGTGTTTGGAGTGGGAACTACGCTGGGTCTAACTGGGTGTCTTGGTGATGGAAGAAACCACAGGGGTGGTCATGGACCTTGACAACCCTCAGGTCTCAGCTGGGTGGGATTTGGGCAGAGGCTGTGCTGAGGCTCTGGGTGGTGAAAGCCTGACCTGTAAAGGCCATGAGGGCTTTCTTTGTGACTTCCTGGGGGAGAGCAGTAGGAAGGAGCTTGTCCTAGAGGGCAGCTGAGCAGGGAACACTGGCAAGCCTTGGTGCAGAAAGCAGAGGATGCTCCAAAGGGAGAAGGGAGCAGGTTACATCCAGGCTAGAGCACTGCTCAGTTGTCCAGTAAGTTGGAATGTTGGTTGTCCTGGGCTGAGGCAGGTGTGAGCACAGTGGGGTCCTGCCCTGTCCCTGATTATTTTGTTCTGGGTTCTTCACATTGCACTCCCTGTCACTACTGTTTCCTCTGTCTCTGATTTTCTCCTCCCTTTATCCATGTTTTCTGCCTTTCAGGCAGCACCGCACTGCGATCACCGGGCTGACCTTCTCTCCAGATGGCAATTTCATGTTCAGCTCCTGTTTGCAGGGCACTCTGGCTCTGTACAAGTGTGTGGCACAGAAAAGCCACGTCCTGAGGGTCCTGGGTAAGACTTTGGGATTGGGCGTTGCCTTTCTTCTTTCTTTTATTATCACAGACACCAAAGCCAAACCACACTCACTCTGCTCAGAGAACTCGGAACCTGAGCCGTGTCATTTCCCCCTGTGCTGGGCATTGCTGAGCCACCTCCTACACTGGGGGCAGTTCTGGTGCCCTTGTGGCATGAAAGACATTGAGAGACTGGAGCACGTCCAGAGAAGGGAACGGAGCTGGGGAAGGGGCTGGAGCAGCAGGAGCAGCTGAGGGAGCTGGAGGGGCTCAGCCTGGAGAAAAGGAGTCTCGGGGGGACCTTCTCACTCTCTGCAACTCCCTGACAGGAGCAGGGAGCCAGGGCAGGTTGGGCTCTGCTCCCTGGGAACAAGGGACAGGACAAGAGAAAATAGCCTGAAGTTGTGCCAGTGGAGGTTTAGATTGGATATTGGGAAATTTCTTCCCTGAAACGGTGGTCAGACCCTGGCACAGGAGTCCCCATCCCTGGAGGGATTTAAAAACTGTGTGGTTGTGGCACCTTGGGACATGGGGCAGTGGTGGTCTTGGCAGTGCTGGGGGAGCAGTTGGACTGGATGATCTCAGAGGGCTTTTCCAACCAAGGCCAACCTATGAGTCTACGATTCTTAGTGATTCTCTGATTTTATGATTCTATGATTTGTGTTTGTACCTTCTGTGTGAGCAAACCCCATTTTAAAAACCACTTCCCCTACCTGTCGTGGTTCAAACCCTCTCAGCCTGCTTGGTGTAATGATTTCATGAATGTTCTGGAGTCACAGGGATTTATTCATGCCCAAGCCCTGACTCTTTTCATTCTGTGCATGTGCAGTTTAATTTGTTTAAAGTGGATTTTTGCCTGCAGCAGAGCTGCTCTGTGCTGGTGGAGAGCTGGAGGCAAGGCAGTGGCCAGGCAGTTTGGAAAAATTAATGTCACATTTAACGTACACTTTGGAAATGAGCTGTGGCAGCACAAGCTTGGGCAGGGAAAGGGAGCTCTGATTTTTATACAGTGGAATTTTTATTTTATAAAGAGGAGGATCTTGCCCCAAGAATTGTGCAGGAGAAGGAACAGGGGCTCACGGGGATCAGGGAGTTTGTCCAAAGTCACCCAAGTTTGGGGTCAGTGCTGCAGCTGGACCTTCATGTGTTGACTCTGCTCTGAAACTGTTTCACTGCCTGGTCACATTCCAAGGACAGACAGTAGAATTTTGGTAGCAGAATAAATACAGAGAATTGCTGTGATTTCAGCCATTTTTAGACCTTTGGGTCTGTGCCCTCTGGACTGACATCACTGTGGTGGGGTTCAGCACTGACCTCATTCTGCTCGGGGTTCAGCCAACCAGGCTGCAGCTGAGATCTCACATACATAGCTCTCTGTAACATTAAAAAATAAGCTCTAAAATCAATTTTATTTCCTTGACTTTGTTCCGCTCTCCTTGAAAACACCACACATTCAGTCAGGCAACAAGTTGTGCATCTAAACCTTGTGTTTTAGGTGTCCACTGCACACTTTGGTTGTGCAGATAAATTTTGTAGCATCTACAACACAGGCTACTTCTTTCTCAGGCCAGAGCATTAAACCAAAGCTGGTTCAGAGGAGAAGCTGCAGCTGCTGCCCAGCAGCAGCATCAGAGTGAGGGTGGGCTTTGCTCCTCTCTTCACTCTCCCTCGTGCTGTGTCCCCCAGGAAATGTGGTGGCCCAGGATGCTGGGAGCGGTTGGGATGCCTTGGTGGTCAGTGGGGACAGTCACCTTCTGGCCTTCGTGGGGCCCTCCAAGTACGTGGTGACCGTGATGGAGGCCTGTTCTCTTGATGAGGTACCAGGGGCTCCCCTCCTTCCTGGGGAGGCTGGGGAGGGCAAATTCCATAGGCTGCATCAGGTGAGATGGGTCAGGGCATTGGGCACCAGCTCTGTTGGAGAGGGCCTTCCCTGCAGAGCAGGGAGTTTACACTGAGGTTTGTTTTCCATTCTTAGAAATAACAAAGTCAAGGTTTCTTCTCTGGCTTTGTTCCCCTCTAGAAAGATAGTCTGCAGAGGTGCTGTGTAGACTGTCAGCTCCCACCTCTCTTTGTGAGCTGCTCCCCTGGGCATTACCTGGACCTGAAGCCCCTCATTAGGTGGGAAGGGTCTAAGGAGTTCTGTAGCCTTGTGTTAGGAACATGTAACCAATCCTGAGGCTCCTGCAGTGTTTGTTCATAGCTCCTTGTTTCACAGCTGCTGAGGGTGGACATCAGCATCCTTGACTTGCACAGCACTGCCTTGGACTCTGCAGTGAGGGTCTGCTTTGGTCCTGTGCATCGAGGCGAGCTCCTGGTATCCACTTCTTCCAATAAAATCCTCGTGCTTGATGCAAAAACAGGACGACTGGTGCGAGAGGTAGGACACTGAAATTCATCCACTGAGCTCTCATATGGGGTTTGGGCATTTCATGTCCCTGTGGGAGGTTAAATGAGAGAAAAGCTCATCATGGAGCTCACAGTTAGTGGGAAGCCTGCAGTTATCCTGGTGTGCTCAGGCTCAGGATGAGCCTCAGCTTGTCCTTGTTTTCCATGCTGACACACCCCTGTTCTCTTGCTGAAGTGTAAATAAGGGTATGAATTAACTCAGTTAAAGCTGCTGGTGCCTCTTCTTGTCTTCAGGTGTCCCCCATGCACAAGCTGACCTGTTCTTCCTTGGCACTGAGCAGGGATGGCCATTACCTGCTCACGACTGGTGACAAGGTTATCAAAGTGTGGGACTATCGGATGCGCTTCAATATCAACTTCCAGGTACCACCCACAGAGGGAGGGAAGGGGTTGGTGTTGCATTTCTGAATCCCTGGAGAAAAGAGCAGCAAAAGGTGTCTGACACTTGGCCCAGTGTCTTTAGTACCAGTTTACCCAGCAGAGAAATGCAGCCCTGTTCCCACATTGTAATAACGCCTGGCACTGGGCACAGGCTGGGGCAGCCAGACCCTCTTGCAAAGGACAGGGGCGGGTGATACCTCTGTTAGGGACATGACTGCACAGAGAGGAAAATGGCTCCCCCAGGACTTCAGGGGTAGCATAAGACCGTACTCTTCACCTTTTGCTCCCTTTCCCAGATGCGTGTGTGCAAGGTTGATCAACCAGAGGTGTGAGCACTGTAGGGGTGGCAGATCCTCTGCAGGATCTTCTGCTGATGCCTGTAGACACTGGCCATGCAGGGCAGAGAGTGGAGTAACCCCATGCTGACAGGACGGGTGTGGGGATGGGGAAGTTCAAGGTGTGCTTTCTCCAGGTGTACGTCGGCCACTCGGAGCCCGTGCGCCAGGTCGCCTTCACCCCGGACCAACAGCATGTTGTTAGTGTTGGAGATGCCATCTTCCTCTGGGATTTCCTAGCTCCAGTTGGAGCAAGGTCACCTGCAGCCAGGTAAGTGCAGGTGTTGGGCACTGCGTTCCCTGCTTCCCTCTTTCCCCCAGCCCCATCCCTGCTTGGTGTAACACCAATCTCACCTTTCCAGGGCTCATTCCCCCGCATCTACTCTGCTGCCCAGACCAGGTGAGTTGTGCTGGTTGGCAGGTCTTCCAGAATGTAGGGCCTGGAGAGTTCAGTTCCTTCCCTTAAGGAGTCAGGTTTTGGGGGCCAAAGCAGCTAATTAGCCCCAAAGGACAATCTCAAATTAATTAGCACCTCTCAGTCTGCCTAGGTGGGCATGTTTTGAGCAGAGCCACTCTGGATTTTCTGGTAGGTCTTCCAGCTTTTGTCTTCTGTCTTTTCCTGCCTCCATCTCCTCTGTTCTCTTTCTCCCTCAGTGTATCTCTCTCTCTCTGTCCCTCTCTTTATTGAAGGACAGAGAAGTGGCTTCTCCTGTGTAGGAGGAAGCTGGAGAAATGAGCTTGGAGGCATCGCCATCAATCCAGGAGGATGAGAGGAGGAAGGAAGTTACACAAAGCCTTTTCTTTTCCCAGAAGGTAGCTCTGAGAAGCCAAAGGATGTCTCTGAGACCCCTCGGCCGATGGTGCCTCTTCCATTGCTGTCCTCACCCCCATGTTTGGATATCAGTTCTGTCCACCAAGCAGGATATCAAGGTAAGAGAAATTGTTTGCAGGAAAGGGGAAAATTAACCTTGTTTTGGGAAAAACTCCTTGCCTAGTTTAGTAGCATTCTTGGAGCCATCCTTGCCCGTGATCCCTTCCAGCAGACTGACAGACCAGTCTGCAATTCATTCCCCTAAGCTGGAAAAAGCCCAGAGGTGCTGGGATTCAGCACCCTGTTATTGTTATCCTCTGCTCTTCTCCACACACTGAGCTGCTGGCAGAGCTTCTCTGAGGGCTGTGGCAAACACCCTGTTGGCCATTCCCAGTAGGAATTGTCTGCTTTGCCCTCCACCCTAACAGCTGGAATGTTCCACAGAGCAGGGGAATGACACTGCCAGAAATCAAAGGGTCAAGCACACATGAAGTGATCCTGAGGGACAGGGATGACTCCATCTTCCCACTGATTTTTCTCTTCAGGTATTTTCTCTGAGTTGGATGAAGAGGAGGAAGTAGGTCTGCCAGGCAGCAGCAGGATGGTGGCAAACAGAGACAAAGGTGCCTCAGTCTTTGTGGTGGAGCCAGACAGGAACAAGGAGCTTGTGAGATCCAAAGTGAGGCAGGAGAGCCCAAGGTCTCCTGAAAAATCAACAAATGGTAAATCAGGGTTATTCCCAGCTTGTACAAAGCTTATCTCTTTCCTTGTGCACATGCCTGCATGGCAGCTTGGTCTATTCCCAGAAAATGAAGGAAGGTCATCATTAATATGGTCCAAGAGACCCAGGCACGTGCTCTGAGTTGTGATCTGAAGGGCAGCAACATGTTCTTCAGGGCTCTTCCCTTGGGCATGACCAACTGAGGGAAATCAGTATTGAGGGAAGCTCATTCTCGTCCCCAAAACTGCTTGTTTTCCTGGCTCTTTCCCTGCTGCTGCTTCTAGGCACACCAGAAGCCTCTCTTCAGCTTGTAGCCAATATCATCTCTAAGTGGCATGTTCCATTAAATCCAGCTGCAATTAAAGCTCCCAATGTCTCTATTAATAGCAGCACAGCCTCGGAGCTGCAGCAGAGCGTGACGACCTGCCAGAAGCAGCAGCTGCCTATGCTCATTCCCGGCAGGACCTGTTGGAAAAGCTTCAGCATAAAACTGTGCCTCTGATGCTCCTTTAAAGTCCTCTTTGGGGCTGTGGGGCTTGTGGTTTCAAAGGGATACCCAGAGCATGTGGAGGGGTGCCCTTAGGATTTTTTCAGTATAGAGAATGGCTGGAGCTGTGTCAGGGGAGGGTTAGGATGGATCTCAGGAAAAGGTTCTTCCCCCAGAGGATGGTTGGGCACTGAACAGGCTTCCCAGGGCAGTGGGCACAGCATCAAGGCTGACAGAGCTCCAGGAGCGTTTGGACAACACTCTGAGGGAGAGGGGGGGATTGTTGTGGTGTCTGTGCAGGGCCAGGGGTTGGATTTGATGATTCTTGTGGGTCCCTTCCAACTCAGGATGTTTTATGTGTGACACTGCAATCTGATTTTTGCCTCGTGTGTACACAGGCACCGTACACAGCACGTGAATGGACAGCAAGCCACAGCCTGGGTGCTGCTCCCAAACCACTTCCAGGAGCAGCATCCCATAGATACCTTTTTCTTCTTTGCATGGCAGAAGCCAGGAAGGGAACCAAAACTCCCAAGTCCCAGTGCTCCATCCGCCCAGATTCCTACCGGCATTTCACTCCTCGCTTCAAGGCATCGGTGCTCCCCCAGGTGAGAGTTGTGCCTGGGCTGGTTACCTGATAAAGAATGGGCATTTGGGGGCTGAGGTTTTCCAAATTGTTTCCATTGTTTGAAAGCAGTTTGGAAAATATACCCCTGGGCTGATGTTCAGTGAGAAATCCTAACATTAATTCCCAGTTCTCCTCTACATGCAGCTCTTTCCAGACTAGTAAAAAGTGAGTTGTGCTCAACTCTTTTTCTGTTTCTTGAATCTGCATACATTTTTATTCAAAAGAAAGGGGAATGGCATGTGCTACTGAGAGTGAAAGACGAGTGAGCAGTGGAATGATTCATCATATTTGTGAGCAGCTGCGTTGGCAGAGCAGGTTGGAGAAGGCAAATCCACAGAGCGTAGTGAGGAGAGACACGGCACAGCTCCTGCTCTGTTAACAAACACAGCAGGAATAAAACAGAAACTTAGCTCAGCCTTTCCCTAAGCTCTGCTCTTAGTGCTGGGAGAAGAACTACATCCAGCTTGCCCTCTCAGTTCTCTCCTCTGTCCTCCCACCTGGCAGCTCTTTTTCCCCCAATTCTCTTCCTATTGGAATATCTACACATCCAAGCCAGCAAAACCCATGGAACTCTTTCCCAGTGGGATTAGCAACTGCTCTTTGGCTGGGCACTTGCTGCCAGCCTGTTCTATGCCCCATCTGAAAGCATCTGTGCCTGGCTGTGCTGGGGCAGTATCTCTTTTGGACATAGAATTGTGCCCTTCAGGATTCATCAGTTATGGAATTGTGTGAGGATTGGTATGAATCTGGGTGGGATATGTGTGTGAGGACGTGTGTGTGTTTGCCCACTCACTTTTTCCTACATGGGTGCTGATGCACCTGCCCAGACCATATTTCTAGAGCTTATTTTAAGACAGTGTCTGTTCTTCTTGCAGAGTTTCCTGCCTCCTCCAGCAGGCAGCGAGGTCTTGAAGCTGAAAGCAGTGATCGGCTACAATGGAAATGGCAGAGGCAATATGGTGTGGAACCCAGACACAGGTACACTGGGAACACTCGGGGAGGGGGGGCCAGCATGTTGTGGCTACCCCATCCTGGGAAGTGTCCAAGGCCAGGTTGGATGAGGTTTGGAGCAACCTGGTCTAGTGGAAGGTGTCCCTGCCTATGGCAGGGAGTGGGATGAGATGAGCTTTAAGGTCCTTTCCAACCCAAACCATTCTGGGATTCTCTTATGATTCTAGGAGTGTGTTCTGAACAAAGTTAGGATCTTCTGGCTGCTGGGATCTTTGCTTGAACACAGGGGTTCTTTGTGTTGATAAAATCCAGTAACTCTTTGCTGTTGGTGAGCGTTAGTTGGTGGGGCAGACTTGGGCTTCGGTTGTTGAGTGGAGAGAGCAGGAGGAAAGCTCACAAAGCCCATTCTGCCTCCTTTCTCCATCTGGACCAATGCCCAATAGCTTTGCTTTGCTCAGATTAGGGGAAGTGAGATCTTATCCCACTCCCAACCTGATGCTGACAAGCCGTGCAGAAGAGTCAGCTTTTACGTATTAATGAATCATAGAATTTTCAGTGTAGGTTGTGGTGGGGGCTGCATGTGCAGCCTTTCCATGAAAACATCCCCTCTCCTCCTCTGCTAGGCTTCTTCGCCTACTCCTGTGGCTGCGTCATCGTGGTTGAAGACCTGCACTCAGGGTCCCAGAACCACTGGCTGGGCCATGCCGAGGAGATCTCCACGCTCGCCCTCAGCCATGATGCCCAGGTACGAGGGCCTGCTGCTGCCCAGGGCCAGGGATTATCCCTGCCACGTTGGGCCAAAGGGATGTCAGAGACTAAAATCCCATTTGTCAGTTCTTCATGCTGCCTGGAGGCTGTAGAAGTCATTTTGGAGCGTAGTTATCTGTTGTGCTGGCTCAGCATGGCAGTGCCTCACCTCAGGGAGGGGCTGGAGTGTGTCCAGAAAAGGGAACAGAGCTGTGGAAGGGGCTGGAGTGTCAGACATATGAGGCAAGACTGATGGGGCTGGGGGGGCTCAGCCTGGAGAAAAGGAGGCTCAGCAGGGACCTTCTCACTCCAACTCCCTGACAGGAGGGGAGAGCTGGGGGGGGTCAGGCTCTGCTCCCAGGGAACAAGGGACAGGATGAGAGGAAACAGCCTCAAGCTGTGCCAGGGGAGGGTCAGGTTGAACATCAGGAGGAATTTCTTCCTGGAAAGTGTGGTCAGGCATTGGAAGGAACTGCCTAGGAAGGTGGTGGAGTCCCCACCCCTGGAGGTGTCCAAGGAATGACTGGATGTGGCACTCAATGGTCTGGGCTGGGTGACAAGGTGGGGATCAGGCACAGGTTGGACTCGGTGACCTTGTGATTCTGTAAAGGCTTCTTTCTTCCTCTGGGTGATGCTGCCATTCACTCCTGCCACGAACTGAATGGTTGTTCTCACAGAATTCTCCATCTGCCAACCATATCACTAATTTGGGACTAATATTGCTAAGCCTCGTTCATGAGTATTCTCTAACTACTTACTGAGGTCTCAGTGACAATACATTGTTCTGTTAGGTTCTTGCCTCTGCCTCAGGGAAGAAGGATGGAGACTCCCACTGTCAGATTTGCATCTGGAGCATCCCGGATGGGGCCTGCACGGCAGAGCTCTTCCACCACGAGACACAAGTACAAGCCATGGCATTCTCTCGGGATGACAGATTCCTTGTCACCATAGGTGAGCACACCTGTAACACCAGGTGTGTGTGCAGGGGTGCACCCTGGAGCAGACAGCTCATGGGAGCAAGGTGCTGGAACTACTAAATACCTGCCAGATGTGTATGAGGCTCATGGGTATGAAGCTGTTTTGTGGTGTCCTTGGGACAGCGGGTACAGCTGCACTTTCCTCTCCTGACTCACTAGCGCTTCTTAAACCCTGTGTGAATGGTTTGTGGTTACTGTATTTACTGTTCAAAGAGAAGAGCCTTCTTCTGGTCTAGTAATTGCTGCTTAGGTGGAATTGGATAGAAATAGCAAGGCTTCCAACTGTGAGCCTCCTGCCAGGCAGCCATGCCAGCACAGGATGGACATTCAAGCTGTCTGTTTTGTTTAGGCAGGGGACATTTAAAGGACAACATGCAATTAGTAAGCCCTTGTTTTGCATGAGAGGGGACCTGTGGAGCAGGCAATACACTTGCTCTGGGCTGTTGAGCCTGCTCTTGGAAAAAAAAGTAGGCTTTGCTGGAGAGAAAGAGAGCTGTGTGCTCTCCATGGAGCATCAGGGCAGAGGAACCCTCTTCTTCCAGCTCCAGACTGGGCTGCAGGGAGGGAAAAGCTGGAAGTCTCCACTGGGCTTGTGGATCCTAGAAAAGGCAGCAGGAGAGTGCTCCCACCCATCTACAGTGTCTTCCACTAAGGTCAGCTCCCACCTCACCTGTGACCTTGGCAAAGGTGACATCCCTGTCTTATTCAATACCTGGTTAGCCCTGAGTGCCCAGTGTCACTGGAGGGTTTGTTTGGGTGTGCAGTGATTCCTAAGGATGTAGAAGCAGCAGAAAGGTTGCTGTGCCTGCTGCAATCCCAGCCACTGGCTGCACATCCCGCTGCCAGGACAAGTCTGCTACAACCCTCCAGCAAGAAGTGCTGGGCCAGTTCTGTCTGTCCTTAACTCAGTCAAGGATCTGTCGTGTCACGCAGCTTTTGCTGAGCACATGAGGAGTTGTGTCCATGCCTGGAGCAGTGTTTGGGACAGTTGTGTCCGAAGAGCGGGATGAGGAAGTGACACAGCCGATGTGTGTGTGCAGTGTGGATGCTTTTGAGCATCTCGAGGCTGCAGAATTCCTCCTGTTTTTCATGTTCTCCTTAGGGGACTACAGTGACCAGACCATTGCTTTGTGGAGCACCTACACTTACCAGCTGCTCCTGTCCACTTGTGTCTCGGAGCCAGTTCATGACGTGGCGTTCAGCCCTGTGTCTCACCAAGACCTAGCCTGTGTGGGGAGAGGAGCTGTGATGTTTTGGCTGCTGGAGCAGCAGGGAGCTGCTGTCAACCTCAAGGTAAACCTTTGTTTTACATTTCAAAATTTATTTTTAGCATCTCTGACTTCTTTTCCAAGCCCCTGGTGACGGCAATAGAGGCTCTGCCCCCACAGCTCTTTGAGAGCTGAGGATTTCTTGTGACTTTGGCTGTCCATGAGAGCCTTTTGGTTATATTTGAGACATTAACTGCATGAATTGAGAGAAGGAGGAGGGGTTTCTTTCTTGATGTAGGTAAGAACCATATTTTCTTTGACACGCCTGTTTTTTGTGCTCTGGCAGGTTCATCAGGCCCCTGCCCCGGATGTGCTGGGGCTGGTGGAGCTCACATCTCTCTGTTATGGTGCCAACACTCTTCTTTACAGTGGGACCAACTCAGGCCAGATCTGTGTGTGGGACACTGAGACCAATTGCTGCTTCATGACGTGGGAGGCCGACGAGGGTGAGATTGGTGGGTGCTGGAGTCAGGGAGGTCTGGGAATGTGTTGGGAATGAAGAGCCGTGAGCTTGCACAGCTCTCCTTTCAGCTGTGTCAGATGCAAGATGTGTGGGGCAGCAACGGATCTGTGACCTGAGTTTCCTTGGGGTCCTGGGTTCCCTGGGGAGTTCACCTTGTTATATCATAGAATCATTAAGGTTGAGAAAGGTCTCTAAGATCGTCGAGTCCAGCCATTAACCCAGCACTGCCAGGTCCACCGCTAAACCGTGTCCCTAAACACCACATCCACATGCTTTCTGAACACTTTCAGGGACAGTGATTCTACCACTGCCCTGTTCCAAAGCTCCTACAGACCCCTAGTCTGTAAAACACTGGGTATTGGCTGTAGAACCCCCCCCAGTTTTCCTGCTGAAGTGCATCAGTGGCCTGGCTGTCAGGGGCACGCTTGGGGTGATGGCTGAGAGCAGTGGATGTTCACAGGTGCTCCCCATCCCCCTGTGCCTCCCAGGTGTGCTGCTGTGTCGGCACAACAGGCTGGTGAGCGGCAGCAACACGAAGCGCATCCGCCTATGGGCAGTGGGCACCGTGCAGGAGCTGAGGCTGAAAGGGCCCGATGCCAGGTAGGCGGGCGTGGCCCTTCACCTAGCAGCTCCCAAGACCTGTCTGAGAGGTGGCTCTTCACAGACAGACGTCACCCTGCTCCTGTGGTCTTCATCCTTAGCTTTTCCTCTCCATCCCATGGCTGCTGATTCTTTCTCTCTGGATCTTTTGACTGAATTTTTGCCACAGGTAGCTGAACCCTCTTAATACTGGAAGTGGGTGGAGTTTATCGTGCCTGAAATTTGTGTCAGTGGTTTGTAGGAATTCCTTTAGGAGAATTAGGGAAAATACATTGCCTTTGTTTATTCTCTCACATTATTGCATCCCTCATTTTCTATCTTCCCTAAAAAGATGGGTGCAGTGCAAATCGTAGAATCATGGAATGGTTTGGGTTGGAAGGAGCCTTCAAGACCATCCCATTCCAACTCCCTGCCATGGGCAGGGACACCTTCCACTAGCCCAGGTTGCTCCAAGCCCCATCCAACCTGGCCTTGAGCACTTCATTGATGGGGCAGCCACAGCTTCTCTGGGCAACCTGTGCCAGGGCCTCACCACCCTCAAAGCCAAGAATTCCTTCCCAGTATCCCATCTAACCCTGCCCTCTGGCAGTGGGAAGCCATTCTCCCATGTCCTGTCATCCAGGCCCTTGTCCAAAGTCCCTCTCCAGCTCTCTTGGAGCCCCTTTAGGTCCTGGAAGGGGCTCTAAGGTTTCCCCAGAGCCTTCTCTTCTCCAGGCTGAACTCCCCCAGCTCTCCCACTGCAATGGGAATCACTGATCCGTAGACAAGGGCTCTTCACTGAACTGGGCTCACTAAGAAATTGCATTTAAAGGAGGCAGAATGGCTGTTCCAACATCTGAGCCAGTCCTTCTCCCACCCTCCTTTCCTCCAGGTCCAGCTCAGTCCTGCTGGAGCATGAGATCACCCTGGATGGGACGATCGTCAGCGCAGCCTTTGACGACTCCCTAGAAATGGGCATTGTGGGCACCACGGCGGGAACCCTGTGGTACATCAACTGGCTGGAGAGCACGAGCATCCGGCTCATCAGCGGCCACAAGAGCAAGGTCAGAGCAGCTGGGCCAGCCTTGAATTTTGCTGTTGCTTTGGGGTATATTTATGCTACAGGAAAAAGTGTTCAAATGGTAGAAGAGAAGGAATTTTACATTGATCTGTGGTGCACAGTGCCTGGTCCTACCTCAGGGGTTAGGTTTATTAACTCCTTTGGGGTTAGGTTTATTAACTGTTTGGGGCTAGGTTTCCTGTTTTCCACGACAAGCCCAGCTGTCATATAATCATAGAATTTCAAAGGTTGGAAAAGACCTCTAAGATCATCAAGTCCAGCTGTCAACCCAGCACCACCACCACGTTCACCATTAAACCAGGTCTTCAGGTGTCACATCCACACATCTTTTGAACACCTCCAGGGATGGTGACTCCACCACTGCCCTGGGCAGCCTGTTCAAGTGCTTTGCAACCCTTTCAATGAAGAAATACTGCCTAATATCCAATCTAAACCTTCCCTGGTGCAACTTGAAGCTGTTTCCTCTCATCCTGTCAGCCCACAATTTAAGCCCAAAACCAAAGCACGCACCTTCCTTTATGTTCCATCTTGTCTGATATCTCCCAAGAGTGGGTAGAGGGGCAGAGGTGCTGATGTGCTCTGGGCTGTGGCACCTGTAGAGCCCCTGTTGCTCACCTTGTTCCTGGTGCAGGTGACCGAGGTGTGCTTCAGTCCTGATGAGACTCACTGTGCCACATGTGGGGAGGATGGCAGCGTGAGGATCTGGGCTCTGAGCAGCACAGAGCTGGTGGTCCAGTTCCAGGTGCTCAACCAGGTAAGTGTTTGTGGTATATCAATCCCTTCCTCTTGGCACAGGGAAGTATCCACTGTGTCATCTCTGGTTCCTTTGTAGAGCTGCCAGTGCCTGGCCTGGAAGCCTCGTCCCCTTGGGCTGTGGGGAGCTGAGAGCCAACACGTGGTGGCAGGATACAGTGATGGCACCATCCGTGTGTTCAGTGTTTCCAGGACAGAGATGGAGCTGAAAATGCACCCCCACAGCGCTGCACTGACAGCAATCACCTACTCCACGGATGGTGAGACTGCCCAAGGGACTCCCCTGAGACAGCAGGGACATGTGGCCTCGGGGAATGTGGCTTGGTGCTGCCTGGGTTAGCCAGACCTCCAGCTGCTCTGTATCCTGGCCACCTGCCCAAAACCCTGGGGCCAGGGAGAGCCACATAACTCGTCTCAATGAGCTTTGGTGGCTCTGCCAGCTGAGCATGTGGTAAATAGGAGATAGGAGGTGTATTGGCAATGGGATAACCAAGGGGTTCAGGTACAACAAACCCTGTTGTGCCCTCCTGCTTATGATCTACTGTGACTCATCTTCAATGTGGAGGTTTAATGGGTGTCTGAGACATCTCATCTTACCCAGCCCTTGACTGGGATGTTCCCAGCCTTTCACAGTGTTTTGGGACACCAATATCCCGTGATCTTGGACCTTTCTCCTCTTGGCTGTTCTTCTCAAGTGTCCCATTCTTTTGTCTCCTTTCAGGAGAAATGATCTTATCAGGGGGCAAGGATGGGCTGGTGGCTGTGAGCAGCCCTCGCACTGGAATGACTATCCATGTCCTGGCTGACCACAAAGGCTCCCCCATCACTGTTCTCCAGTGCACCAGGAAGCAGGTGAGACCCCAGGAGCAAGTCCTCGTGTGTCGCTGCACAGCTGTGGGAAGCAGCATGGTCAGTGTTTGCTCCCTTGTCCCTTGCTTTTCCTCTTCAGGCTCCCATCCCCTCCAGTAACTTCTGATCTGTTTTTCCAGGGATATATCCAGTGGAGTAAAGCTGCAGGCATTGCAGGTGCAGCCTGTGGGTGGGGGGACCTTTGGTGGCAGCTGTTGACACACAGGTGTGACATGGGCCTGTGCCACAGGCTCTCAGAGAGCAGCACCCCTGAGAGCAGCGCAGGCTGTGGGCTTGCAGCCCCTGTGCTCCCCAAAAAAGGCTCCTGGGCAGCCTGGCCTCCTGTACCATTCCTCTGAGGAGCTGGGAAGACTTTTTTGTGCACCAGTGGGATGATTTTATCACGTCCTTTGTCTTCCTCTTCATGAAGAGTTTTTCTCCTTTGTGCAGCAGAAATGGGAATAATTTTCCCTAAGTTCTCAGGCTTTACAATCATCTATGCTGTAAGGCTGTGTTCCCTGGTAATTTAGACTGAGGAGATCCTACTTAGTTCTAGGTGAAGGACGTTGTTAGGTGACACATGGTGTTGAAAAGAACTTCCCTGGGAGATGTGCAGATCCAGACATTGTCCCGGGGAAGAGAACTGTGTTGTTCAGGCCAGAGTTTGGGTTGGAAGCGATCAAAAAGATCATCCAGTTCCACACCCCCACTATGGATAGGGACACCTTCCACGGTCCCAGGTTGCTCCAAGCCCCACCCAACCTGGCCTTGGACACTTCCTGGGAGCAGGCAGCCACAAACAGGTTAATCCTGGCGTTGATCCCCTAAACACAAGACCCGTGTTCCCACAAGCTCCTGCCCCACTCTGTAGTGTCACCTTCCTTTGCAGCCTCTGTGCCTCCAGAGTCCCAGTGTTGTGTTTGTGTTCCACAGTACCACGACTTCGGGGTGGAAGGGGGTGAGCTCTGGCTGGCCACAAGCTTGGACCGCCGGGTCAG
The DNA here is from genome assembly GCA_013399855.1 of Oxyruncus cristatus. Taxonomy (NCBI): domain Eukaryota; kingdom Metazoa; phylum Chordata; class Aves; order Passeriformes; family Cotingidae; genus Oxyruncus; species Oxyruncus cristatus. The sequence goes on along the minus strand of VXAY01002769.1, from coordinate 118,788 downwards.
CGTCTGGGCCTCCGACTGGCTCCAGGACAAGTGTGAGCTCCTCGACTGGCTCAGCTTCCCAGCTCCTGCCGACCCTGAGGTGAGCCTGGCTCCTGGCATGGGGCTTGGCACCAGCAGAGATAGAGGAGGGATGCACAGGGCTCTGAAAGAGAGAGTGTGCTTAGGAATGTCATCTCTCTTAGTTCTGCTCACAGAGTATCTTGTTAACAAACCTTCTTTGATACTGCTATAACTGCTTTCCACACACAATTGCCCCAAGCACTGACTTTCATGCATGAGGAGCCCAAAACTGCACCTGCAAAGAGCTGACACACCTGTGCCAGCAAACCAGAGCACGGGCAGCTGTGAGCATGATGTGCAGGAGGGAGAGCTAATTAGGAGTGTGCTGCTAACTCTGATACACTTGGAGCATGAATATTCCAAGCCAGGAGCACCATGACGGGTTCATAGAGCCAAATACTCAGCCCTGTGTGTCTGTGCTGCTTGGCAGAAGCCTCTGGCTCCAAGCCAGGGTGAGGTTTGGGCAGCAGGACACCTGCTAGAAAGGGAGAAAAGATCTGTGTGGGAGAGGATGTGGAGACGGCCCCTGGTGATGGACACTGGCAGGCAGAAGGGAGCTTCTATACAGCAGCTGGATTCTGTCAACGTTTCTTCTGTTTCTTTCCAAAACATTGGATTTCCTCCAGAAGGAAACTCACTACAGCTCTCCCCAGAGCGAGAAGGATTAATCTTGTATCCGCTACTCAAGATCTGTCTTTTGGGCCCTATTTTCTTGCGTTAAACCAGTCCATAAACCCAATCCCACCTTCAAGCCGCTGCAGCAACATCTCAGTAGAAATTCAGCCTGCTGGACCCTCATGTCTCCTGCTCCTCTGACACTGAACAATTTGCTTCAGGTTTTCATGGCAGGGGGTGGGTGCTCCTTGCTTTCCATGAGATGGGAATGCAAGAGGGAAGAAAGAGCCTCCATCATATTAACTTCCCACTGCTCAGACACTCAGGGCCTTGGAGTTCCTCCGTGATCTGTGGTCCCCATTGTACTGGGTCAAGACAGAGAATCCAGACTTTTCTTGCCTTTGGTTTCCCTCCACAGGGTCTTGACGTCCCTCCCAGCCTGGCTGCATTTTGCCCTTGGGAACAAGGTGCCCTGGTCTACGTGGGGTTTGGGGTGCAGGAGGAAGCCTTGTTCTACAGTCTGCGCAAGAAGCAGGTACCTGTGCCGTGCCCCAGGGCCGGGGGGAGGCAGGGCTGCCCTGTGTTAACCCCTGTCACTGGGGTGGGCTGGGCTCAGGAACAGCTTGACATCTTGGAAACTCTCAGGGGAGCAGCAGAGCCCTGCCCCTGCCTTGGGCTGTGTCCCGGCAGGCAGCCAGTCCCTGATCCCACTGCAGGGGAAGGCGGCTGCTTCCAGGAGCACTGGCCCTCTTCACATTGCTGAGCCATCTCCTGGGTGTCTGGGGCAGGTTTCCTGTGCACCCTCAGCCTCCTAATGACTTGCTGCACAGCTCGGGGCTGTCCCTTCCCGCTTGTGAGGAGTTGGTGTTTCTCTTGCTGGATGCAGGTGGTCAGGAGAGTCTCCTTGCCAGCCTTTGCCACCTCGCTCAGCCTGTCCCCGGCTGCACCCTTCATGGCCCTCGGCTTCCGCGGTGAGTGTTGGGGCTGCATGGGCCCCTCCATGGGGAGGTGTCTCCCCTTCTCCTGTGAGGGGGGGAACAAGGGTCCTTGTTCCATAAAATGAGAAACATGCACACACACCATATCCTCAAACCCTGGGAGCTACAGTCCGGGGCAAGGAGAAACCTCTGGGAGACTCCTAGGTCAGAAATGAGATGCATGAGCTCAGTCCTGCTTGTCCAGGGCCAGAATTTGTCACTGGAACGACTTCCCAGGGTTATAGGCTGCAGCCCGGGAGGCAGCAGGAACCTTCCCATGGCTGGGGACGGTCATGGCCCTGCTCCTGACAAGGGCACCTCGCGCCTGGAGTGGTTTAGATCTGCTTGTCCTGTTTTCACTCAGCTCAGCAACCCCCAGCTGAGCAGCAGGGAGAGAGCCTGGGGGGTGACCAGGAACAGTGCTCCTGGCAGGGACAAGTCTGGAGAGGGTCCAGGTGTGACAGGGGAGGGTGGTCCTGGCAGGGAAAAGCCCCAGGGAGCGGGTTTGTGAGTGGCCGGGAGCAGTCCAAGCCCTCAGCTCGGCCCTGACCCTCCTCTTCCAGCGCGGCTTCTGCGGCTGCAGCTGTGCCCGGACGGGGACCCGCAGGACTACGCCGGCCATGACGACACCGTCCACCTCTGCCGCTTCGCGCCCTCCGGCCGCCGCCTCCTCACGGCCTCGCAAAGCGCCGTGCTCGTGTGGGAGCTGACGGGCGGCTGAGCCGGGCGGGCCTTGGACCGGCGGTGCTTCTCCAGCGGGGACAGAGCCTGTGGGGGCCCGGCCCCAGCTCCGGCCCCGGCCCCAACCAGACCTCAACTACCGCCCCCACAGCTGCAGGGCCCGGCGGCGGCGGGCCGGCCCCGCCCAGTCCCGGGATGTGTTTCACGGCCCCGTTCGCCGTTTGCTGTCGTTAAATGTTTTGTTTTCGTTAATAAACCATCGACAGACGAACCCTGGAGGTCTCAGCGTGTTGCCCTCGCCAGGGGGCGTTGTGGTGCCCGGTGCCGCTCTGCGCCGCCGCTCGATGGTGCGGCCGGAAGTGGGGGGGAACAGGGAGGCGGTGGTGCCGCCATGAAACGGGACGTGCGGATCCTCCTGCTCGGGGAGGGTGAGGGTCCTGAGGGGCCGGGCGGGGATCGGATCCTCCTGCTCGGGGAGGGTGAGGGTCCTGAGGGGCCGGGCGGGGATCGGATCATCCTGTGAAGGGAGGGTGAGGGAGCCGGGGCTCCCGGGGCTCCGCTAAGGCGGGTCCTCCTGCTCGGGGTGGCCGAGGGAGCACAGGGGTCCCGGGCAGGCCGAGGGTACAGNCGGGGAGGGTGAGGGGGGTCCTGAGGGGCCGGGTGGGGATCGGATCCTCCTGCTTGGGGAGGATGAGGGGGGTCCTGAGGGGCCGGGCGGGGATCGGATCATCCTGTGAAGGGAGGGTGAGGGAGCCGGGGCTCCCGGGGCTCCGCTAAGGCGGGTCCTCCTGCTCGGGGTGGCCGAGGGAGCACAGGGGTCCCGGGCAGGCCGAGGGTACAGGAGATACCCCCAGTACCGGTAGGGCCGGGTAGCGGCCGGGCCCGCCGGTGGTCCCGGGCCCCGCGGGTGTCACGGTCACCAGCCCCGGCCGCGATCGTGGCTCCACTGCCGCTGTCCCCGCAGGCTCTGCCGTGCCGGTGCCAATGTCAACGTCCTCCCTTTATTTCCTAGCCCAGGTGGGGAAGACGTCCCTGATCATGGCCCTGGTGGGTGAGGAGTTTCCTGAAGAGGTGAGCGGGGAGGGGACACACACACACCCCTCTCCCGCGGTGGGACAGCTCTGTCCCCAGTGCGGTAGCCGGGGGTCGGGGTGTCTGGGGGTGCTCACGACTCTGGGCTGTGACAGCCATGGGTTTCACCAGCAATCGCCACTAAAGCTCAGGTGAGGTCGGTGAGGACCACACGGAGCTCCAGTTGAGGTGCTGTTTTCCTGTTTGCGCGCTGATACGGGACTCTCTCTACCCTCGGGAGGGTGTTGGTACCTCCCAGCCCCCACTTGCTGCTGCTGGGGGTCTCTGTGTTGTGTCCACCAGCACAGCAGGGCCCAGCCTTCCTCCCAAATCCAGCCTGGCACTGGCACAGAGTCCTCAGAAGGGGTCAAGCCCCATTCCCCGCCCCTCTGTACGCATCTGGAGCTGGGTTTGGTGCTCTGAGCCAGGCCAGCTGCCAGCAGCAGATCCATCCTTCGCCTCGGAGCCTCCACCGGGGCAGCTCACTGTCCCAGCACAGCTGGGATGGGAAAATGGGATCAGTCTGTCTGCACACATTTTCCCCATACCATCAGTTGGCTTCTCCCACTGCCTACAAGCAGCTGGTGCCCTGCATGATGTTGTGCTGGGAAGCTCAGGGGTTTGGGGGGACCAGCCCTGTGGCCTGGCCCCTGCTGCCAGCCCAGCCCAGACAGTTAGCTCAGCACTGAGCCCAGACAGCCCGGGAGTGCCCAGGGAGTGCCCAGGGCTTATCTCTGGTGCCCGAGGCCGTGGCTGAGGGAGGCCAGGCCGGGCAGGGGTGCCTGTGGCTGAGGGAGGCTGGCCTGGTGGACAAACGGAGGTTCCACCTCGGGAACATGGTCTGTGTGAGGGATCGGTGCAGGGAGCTGCTGCAGTCTGGTGGCCAAAAGCCATCCGTGATCTGTAGCTCATCCCACCCTGGCAGCGCAGGCACAGGGCAGTGCCCACGTTGGGGTGTGAAGTCCCTTGTCACCCGTGCTCCCGGCTGGCTGTCACCTGGCACAGCTAGCTGGACAGCTGTGCTGGCTTTGCAGGTGCCCCCTCGGGCAGAGGAGATCACGATCCCAGCCGACGTCACCCCTGAGAAGGTCCCCACACACATAGTGGACTACTCAGGTAGGGCCCCATCCCACCTGGCTTTTCCCCTTCTCTACCTGACTGAGGGGACTGGGAGGGGGTCCTGCTGCCAGGGCAGATGGTGACAGCTCTGTTCCCCTTTCAGAGGCAGAGCAGACAGAGGAGGAGCTGCAGGAGGAGATCTCCAAGGTGAGCAGTGCTGGCTGGGACAGGAGCCTGTGGTCCTGCAGCTCCCAAGGAACACATGGCTACTCCCCTCCCCTCCCCATGAGCCACCCAGAGGAGCCAGGCAGTTGGTTATCCGTGGATTAATGCTCTGGTTTGTTTAGAGGCTTGTTTAATCCTTCTCTGTCTTGTAAGCTGTTGTACGTGGCTTGTCCTGGCCCTCGGAGGAGCCTCCAGAAAGGAGAGCAGCAGGGGGACAGGAACAGGCGGCCTGGGGATGTTCGTGACGGACTCAGAAGAGGGCAGAGGCAGTTGCTGAGCTTAGGCAAGACCCCCTGCTCCTGCGTTAGATCCCTGTGGCTGCCTGATGAAGCAGTGGCATAGAGAAGTTAACTGGGGAGCTGGAGCTCCTGGGGAGCGCTGGGCAGGGAGAGATGAGGAAGCCCTTGGAGTAGCCATGGAATAATAACTGAGTTGTCTGGCTGGGATGCACCCAGCTGCTCTTTGCCCTGAGATTAGCCTTGGCTTTGCAGAGACAAGGACCTTTTAATTGTAGATAATAAAACTGTCTCTGTCATGTGACCAAAGCTATTTAACCTCCCCGCGCTGGTGGTTAAGCGCTGAGGAGGTGGGCGTGGGGGTCCTGCCCCTTCCACCCAGACAGCAGGAGTACACAGAGGCTTTAAACAGCTCCAGGAAATCCTGCCTAAACCCTTGTGTGTCCTCAGGATTAGCGCTAAACTCTCTCTTGAAAGGACCAGTGATCCCTCCTGTCTGCTTCCGATAAAGATAAAGCCTCGGCACCGTCTGCGCGGAGTCGGGAGGGGAGGAGGGGACAGCCATGGCCATGGCTGTGGGAGGGGGATCTGGGCGGGTGTGGGGGCAGCAGCTCCTGAGGCAGAGTCGCTGGCCTGTGCTCCCAGCAGCTGTGGGCTTATGGCGAGGGGCTGTGTGTGAGGGGGGCTGTGTACGTGTCCACTCTCACGTGCACTTGGCCGCCACGACCGCGTTTCCCTGGCAGCTCCGCCAGCATTCCCTGCTGCTGTGGGTGTGCACAGGCACCCTGTCACCACCCTCTGCTGCTTCTCTTGCAGGCCAACGTGGTCTGTGTGGTGTACGATGTCACCAAGGAGGCCACCATCGACAAGGTAACAGGTCCCACCGCAGCCCCGCTCCAGCGGCAGAGCCAGAGGGGAAAGGGTTCCCAGCACCGGGGTTTCCATGCTGCCCTTGCACGGTGTGAGCACATACCAGCTGTGTGGGGGATTTGGGGGTCTGAGACCCGTGCAGGCAGAGGCTGAGCACAGCACAAGCTTGCTCCCACATTGGTGGTTGTCCTCTCAACAGGCTGGTTGAATCCTTGCCCTGGCATCCAGCATCCCTGTGTCTGCTCTGCCTGCTGGTGCAGGGAAATGCTGGGGAGCAGATGGCTGCAAAGGGCCCTGCTGTCTGCCTGGGATCTGCCTCTCCCTCCCCAGGCTGTGCTGACACCCTCTACTCACCTTCCAGATTCGCACAAAGTGGATCCCCATGGTGAACGGGGGACTTGAAAAGGGATCCAGGTACCTTGTGTGGCGTGATGCGTGGGTGCAGATGTGGGGGGTTCTGGGGCTATGGGGAGCCCACCACCTTCCTGAGGGTGCTGAGACCAAACCAGCTTGGTGTTTTGATGCAGATCAGGTTGGACAGGGCTTGGAACAACCTGGTCTAGCGGAAGGTGTCCCATGAGATGATCTTTGAGGTCCCTTATGACCAAAACCATTCTGTGACTGTGGCTTCTGGCTAGACCACTTGTAGCATAAGAACATGTGGGCTTTTGTCCCTCAGAGGTCCAACTGAGGCAGGGGGCCGCTGGAGAGGGATTCTTCTTTTCCCTGATCTCAGCCAGACAGGGAAAGGAGGCTGCCAAGGGAATCTCTGAGCTGCAATCTGTGTATGGATCACTTAGGCAGAAGGCTGTTGTGCTGGATTAAAGGCTCCTGAACTTATTGTTGCTGGGTGAAAGCATAAGCAGGATCAGGCAGTTTGTTTCTCCAGATGGATGCTCCTGGCCATGGGAGGCAGGAAAGCTGCTCTGGACCTTGCAGAGCTGGGGGGGGCGCTCCCCAACCTGCCCCATGGGAACACCAGTGGCTGGGACAGTTCTGGGACCAAGGGAGGGTTGGCCTTACTTGTGCGCTGTGTCTTTGCCAGAATCCCCATTATTTTAGTGGGAAACAAGTCTGACCTGCAGATGGGCAGCTCCATGGAGGTCATCCTGCCCATCATGAACCAGTTCTCGGAGATTGAGACCTGTGTAGAGGTGAGGGAACTGGAGGGTGTCTGCAGAACCTCCCTGAGGGGTCGGAGTGCTGGTCTGGTGTGGGTCAGGGAGCTTCTGTGCTTGTGGAGGGCTGTCCTGCTGACACTGCTCTGCAGAAGTCCCCATGTCTGGGAGTTGAGAGCCTGTGATTTGGGCTTTCTGTCCTTTGGGTGTTGGCTCTGGGGCTGTGGAATGGGCACAGCAAAAACAGAGCAAAACCCAGGGGTTTTTCCCTTTTGATTTTTCCTCATGGTGGACAAACATTGCTCTGTGCTTTGATGCACAACTTGTCTGGCTCAGGGAGCTCGTATCATCCTCCTTCTGCCCCTTTTCATCAGCTCCCAGGTCTGTCTCTTCCTTTGAATCCCCAGTGTTCTGCCAAGAACCTCAAGAACATCTCTGAGCTCTTCTATTACGCCCAGAAAGCTGTGCTGCACCCCACTGCCCCGCTCTACGACCCGGAGGAGAAGCAGGTAGGCTCCTGGAAGAGTCTTCTTCCCATCACAGTGCTCTGGTGTGCAGCTTTTGGAAGGAAGGTTGGGAGTTTGGGCTGATACAGGCAGGACAAGGGGATGGTGTCTATTCCTGTGTTCAGCACAACCAGCTGGACATACCCAGGCCAGAGAGATCTGCAGGGACCAGGATGTGTTACACAGAAGCCCTCATGCTCCAGACCGTCTGTTAGCCATGATGGGAAGGGTCCAGGAGAAAAACTCCCTATGGACTGTCATTTCTCACTTTAGATTGGACATTAGGAAAAATTTCTTCACAGAAAGCGTGCTCAGGTACAGGAACAGCTGCCCAGGGCAGTGGTGGAGTCACCATCCCTGGAGGGATTTAAAAGACATGTGGATGTGCCACATGGCGACATGGGTTAGTGGTGGCCTTGGCAGTGCTGGGAGAATGGTTGGACTTAATGGTCTTGGAAGAGCTTTTCCAACCTAAATGATTCCATGATTCCCACCTGCAAGGGTGCTTAGCTGGGCTGTGTTCCCAGGCAGTGCAGGAAGGGAACCCGCTGTATATGGGGTTGCAGGAGGAAGGGCCAGGCTGAAGCTGGTGCCGTTTGTCACCGTGGTTGGTCCCTTGCAGCTGAAACCCACCTGTGCACGAGCACTGACCCGGATCTTCAACCTCTCGGACCAGGATAACAACCAGATCCTTAGTGATGATGAACTCAACTACTTCCAGGTAGGGCTGGCTGCAGAGCTGAGATATTCCCCAGTCCCTGGGCTTCCCTTTCCATCTGTTAGCAGACAAAAGCCACCCGTCTCCTGACACAGCCATCATATTCCCATTCATACTTCTGTTCCACAGCTAAAGCAGCATAGGGTGCATCTCTGAGCACATGGGCTTCCATCTTCCTAAGCTTGGGTTGAGTTTGCTCTGCTGTGGGAAGGCCAGGAGGCTCTGGAGATGTACAGAGTCCCAAGTTATTGGGATGCTGAAGAACCAGGGTTTGGTCAAGGTCTAAAGCAGAAATCCCCGAGCTGGATGGATTTTCTCTCTCTGAAACCCCATCCCTTGCCAGGGGAGAGGGAAGCTGGTGAGACAGAGTTGTGCTCTCTGTGTGATTTGCTGACAGTGGCCTTCTTTTCCTTGGGAGGCAGAAGTCCTGTTTTGGAAACCCACTGGCTCCACAGGCCCTGGAGGACGTGAAGATGGTTGTGTGGAAGAACACGACAGACGGCGTGCAGGACAACGGCCTGACCTTGAACGGTAACAGCAGAAGGGCTCCCTGCTTCTTCCCAAGGGATGGGGGGGACCCATCCCAGCACATTTGGAAGGGCCCTGTCTCCAGCCTCCTGCCTCTCATTCCAAGCCTAAGTAGTCCCTCTTGTTAAAGCAAGCTGGAGCCTGGTAGATCTCTGTGTCCAAGCAGCCTGTTTTCCCAGGCAAAGCACAGTCCCAAGGAGTGGATCCCTGAGGCTGAGTTAACCCCACTGTGTCTGAGCCCCTGATCTCTCCTGCAGGCTTCCTCTTCCTCAACACGCTCTTCATCCAGAGGGGCCGGCACGAGACCACGTGGACCATCCTGCGCTGCTTCGGCTACGACGACGAGCTGGAGCTGACAGATGATTACCTGTTCCCACAGTGCGTGTCCTGCCGTGAGGGGTGGACAGGGGGTCACATCCTGGTGGTGCACGGCTCGAGGATCCCCAGCACCTTGACTGGATGCTTCCTGCACCCTGGGGCTGCTATGGACCCTTAGGTCAGGGTCAGGTTCACAGCCCTTGCCTTCCCCTGCAGGCAGGAGCTGACACATAGGGTTGGGGACAAGTATAACAGGCCTTGGGGCTGCTGGCTGTGCTGCTGGTTCTGATCTAGGCAGGCAGGGAGGTGGGGAATGAAGTCCCAGATTTCCCTTGACATCAGTCACAGGCTTTTGGAAGCTGCTCTGTTGCTGCCCAAGCCAAGGCAGAGCAGCTCTGTCGGGAGCAGTGAACTGTCAGCACAGCCCTCCTGGCTCAGTCTGCAGCTGCTGTCGCTTCTCTGCTCCCTGCCACCCCGGAGGTGGGGATCTGTCAGGAATGGAAGGGCTTGGCTTGGAGCTGCCTCCTCCTCTCCCCAGACAGCAGGCTGTGGGGAGGTGACAGAGACATGCTGGTGGATCGCACCCCGGGGTAGTACTGTGCCCTGCTGGAGCCCTGAGCACAAGGTGGAGCAAGGGCACAGCATCTCTCTGGCTGCTTGGAATGTGCCAAGGAGAGGCCTCAGTGCACCTACAGGGGATTCTCCCCAAAACAAGAGGACTGTGTCAAGGAATAGCCAGGCCTGGAGGCAACAGCTGGCCTTGAGCCAGGAGGGAGTGGGGAGCTGAGTCCTCTGGGTGAGATCTGCTCACACACTGCCCTTTGTTCAGGGCTTGAGGAGGCTTATTTGGGTATTTGAACGGGAAAATAAGATACGAAAGATCCAGAGGAGGTTTGTGTTGGATTTTAGGAAAAATTTCTTGATCAAAAGGCTAGTCAAGCACTGGCACAGGCCACCCAGGGGTGTGGTGGAGTCACTGTTCCTGAAGGGATTTAAAAGCTATATGACTGTGGCACCTGGGGACATGGGTTAGTGGTGGCCTTGGCAGTGCTGGGGGAAGCGCAGAGGGCTTTTCCAATCTTAATGATTCCATGATTTTCTCAACAGATTCCGTGTGCCTCCTGGCTGCTCCACAGAGCTCAACCACTTGGGATACCAGTTCCTGCAGCGGCTGTTTGAGAAGCACGACAAGGTGGGGCTCCGGGGGAGGGCTCCTCTGCTGGGCCTGCACACATGGGTATAGCTGCTCCCCTGCCCACCCCTCTGTGCCAGGGAGCCCATGGAGCACCAGTGAAGGTCTCTCCTCTGACACAGCATTCCCTTTAGGAGTCTTTGGGAGCAGAAAGTGGTCAGCCAGCAGCAAGCTGTTGTAGTCTGATGGCTTGTCAGGCGCATGGGTGGTGGTCACTACCCTTGACCAAAGGGCAATTTGGGCTTTCAAGGGCTGGGTCTGAGTGAGGATCAAGCTGGCATGGCCCCTTGTAGTGCCTGGCTGCAGCAGGCAGGGTGACAGGGAAGTGGGCACAGCTGCTGGCCTGCAGCCACAGACCAAGCACCAGCATCTGCACAGCTGCCAGCCCTGTGGAGGGCTGCCAGGCCCGAGGGAGGGAGAGAAAACAACCCATTTGTACCATACTCGGGCTCTTGGAGAGTGGGAGGAGGGGATGTATTGGATCTTCGTGCACCTGCTTGGAGTGGTTATTCAGATGTTAATGTGCACCTGGGGTATGGCAGCTCTGTGGCCACGGGGAATGGCTTGGGAATGGCAGCACTGAGTGGACACACGTCCCTGTGTGCCCAGATGAGCTCTGTGGCTAGAGAGAATGGCAGAACCGAATGGATGCCTATCCGTGTGTGCCCCGGTGCCAGCAGTTCCCCTTCAGGCACACCAGCCTGAGGGTGCTGCTTTGGCCTGTGATAGCTTGGTGACCACACACAGACCTTGGGCTAGATGCCCTGCAGTGTGGGGGGCCAGACTGGCCCCATGGAGGCTGCTGTGGGACAGCTGGCTCCAGGGGAGCCAGAACAGCAGCTCAGGACTATAGGGTGCACAGGTAGTGCCTGGTTCCAACTGTGATCCCAAAGCACATTGGCTTGTCTCTTGTGCAGTAGTGGCAGTCCCTGGGGCACAGGCTCTGCATGCTCGCCCAGCTCTGGCCGTGCTGTGATTGATTCCTGCCATTGACAGCATCCCTGTGTCGTTCTACAGCAGCCAGTGAGGTGGCCAGTGTACCAGGGACCCCTCTGGGCATGGGCTGTGTCCTGGCTCTCCTGCTGACACCCTTTGTTTTGGCAGGACCAGGATGGAGCCCTCTCACACACAGAACTGCAGAACTTCTTCAGCGTGTTCCCCTGCATGCCCTGGGGCCCCGAGCTCTCCAACACAGTGTGCACCACTGATAAAGGCCTGCTTTCCCTGCATGGATTCCTCTGCCAGTGGACGTAAGCTCAGTCCCTCTCCTCTGCCCCTGCTCACATCACTCAGCCCTTGCTGACCCTCTCGCCTTCACTCTGTCTCTTCAGGCTCGTGGCTTACCTGGATGTACGGCACTGCCTGGAGTGCCTGGGCTACTTGGGCTACCCCATCCTGTCGGAGCAGGACTCCCAGGCACAGGCCCTCATGGGTACAGCCATACCCTCCCCTCCTGTCACGGCTTGGGTCCCTCCTTGTGCTCACCCATCCTCTCTCCTGCCAGTGACCCGGGAGAAGAGGATTGACCTGGAGAAAGGGCAGACCCAGAGGAACGTGTTCCTGTGCAAGGTGCTGGGAGCCCGGGGCGCAGGCAAGTCTGCCTTCCTGCAGGCCTTCCTCGGCAGGAGCCTGGTGGTGAGTGGCTGCTCCCTGTCTGGCCACGCTGCGCAGGGCCAGAGCAGGAGGTAGAGCCGGAGGTCCTGGAGTGACCTATCCCATGATGGCATCTCTCTGCCCCCTGTGTGATGCTCTCCCTGCCCATGCTTTACACTTCCCTGCGTACTGGTGGTTCTGTGACTGTTGCATCCATAATTTTGGCTGAGGCGGTGGGCCCACTCCCTCTGCTTGTCCCAAGGATCTGGAGGGGCTGTGCCTTTTCCAGGCAGCTGTATTTCCCCAGTCTGAGCACGGTGATGCTGACTTTCCCTGCCTGTTAGGAACGGCCCCACATCTTGTGGCAGGCCCTGGCTGTCGTTCAGGTGGCTGTTGGGCCACTGGAGCTCAGGGCAGTGTGAAATGCTGTTCCGCAACAAGCACTGCTCATGTCCCCACTCTCTGATAGTGTTGTCCTTGGCAGGCCCAGAAGGAGAACCCAGGACAGCCATCCCCCTACACCATCAACACGGTGCAGGTCAATGGCCAGGAGAAATACCTCATAGTAAGTCTGGAAGAGGAGGGAATTGTGCAGTGCCTGGCTCGCAGCAGGGCTGGCTGTGTCCCCCCATATCCCAGCACCCCAGACTGGGCTGTGGCTGCGATCAGCCAGCACTATTCCTGTTCTGGTGTGGGGAACAGCCGATCCTCTGAGGTAGTGACAGGCCCTGTGTCCGTTCCCCTCCTGCTCCAGCTGTATGAGGTCAGCGCCGACTCGACATTCATGAAGCCATCAGACACAGCCTGCGACGTCGCCTGCTTCATCTACGACCTGAGTGACCCCAGGTCCTTCAGCTACTGTGCCACTATTTATAAGGTAACTGGCTGGGACCGTGGGGGACTCTACAGGGTTCCTGTGGGACCACGGGGGCCCTGTGGGACTCCAGCCTTCGTGGCAGCCCCGTATTCCCCAGGGGCTGGTCGCATAACCCCTTGCTGGGCTTTCTCCTGTCCCTGCAGCAGCACTACATGGACAGCCAGATCCCCTGTGTCTTCGTGGCCTCCAAGGCGGACCTGCCAGAAGCCAGCCAGCAGCCCAGGCTGGCCCCAGCTGAGTTCTGCTACAAACACTGCCTCCCTCCACCCTTCCTCTTCACCTGCCACTGCCAGGGACCACCCAGCACTGCTGTCTACACCAAGCTGGCCACTGCTGCCACCTTCCCGTTAGTATCCTTCCCATGGAGGGAGCTCTACTGGGACCAAAGCTTGGGGAGGGGGCTGTGTCCCAACCCAACCTCTGACACATGGCTTTTTCTTTGTTTCTCTCCAGCTTTTGGTGTCATCTAGTGATTTTGGTGTCATCTAGGGCATGAAGTGACAGGATGAGGGGGAATAGCTTCCCACTGCCCTCAGAGGGCAGGGTTAGATGGGATATTGGGAAGAAATTCTTCCCTGTGAGGGTGGTGAGGCCCTGGCACAGGTTGCCCAGAGAAGCTGTGGCTGCCCCATCCCTGGAAGTGGCCAGGTTGGACAGGGCTTGGAGCAAGCTGGGCTAGTGGAAGGTGTCCCTGCCCATGGCGGGAGAGTGGAACCACATGAGCTTTAAGGCCCCTTCCAACCCAAACCACTCAATGGTTCTGGGATTCTGTGATCTCTTCATGCAAGTAATTGAAACAGAAAGGCCATGTCTTCCCCTATTTGCAAAGTGGGGAGGTTTTCTTCTACCTCGTGTTTGTTTCTGGCAGATTTATTAGATAGATCCTGCCACAGGAGTGTTTATTTTTGAAGCCTAAGATAGAAAATGCTGGAGAGGAGTAGCCAGCTTAGTTTGCCAAGGCCCGCAGGCCGAGTGACGGCAATTTTCTCCTGATGAGATGGATCAGACCGAAAAAGAGGTCAGTGAAGCAAGACCTGTGTCGTACAGCCTCGCGCTGGGAGGAACTGCACCCCACAGGGGCTGGGTATGGGGTAGGAACAGCACCAGACTGGTCATGGGAGGTGAGGGGGGATGTGGGAAGACAGAGAGCGTGGCTATGTGTGGAATCTCTGCTCCCGGGCTGGGAAGAGCGAACACAGAGCCTGGGGGCTGAGCCCTCACGGGGAGAAACATGTGGGAGCATTGGAAGGCAGGATGGGATTACTAGTGAGTAGTTTTCCCTCTAGCTTCTTTTCAATAAACAACTTTATTTTTAGAGATGACGCTTTTTTTTTTCCCTCTCTGCAGTATTAAAATTTAAATATTCTTAATATATCTTAGGATATGTGGTATAAATAAATAACAGCATAATGGAGGGCCAGGGATTGGCTGTGCTCCCCCGATGTAGTGGGAAATGAATAATGGATGTGCCTTTCCTCAGAGAGCAGCAGGTTGGTGCAGGACAGCACGTGTTTAGGAAGGGAATGTGTACTCTGGGCTCCTTCCCTCACTGCCCTTCGGTCAGAATCACTGGCTGTGCCAGCATCTCCGTGGCACACCCGCTCTTGGATCACTTGGGGTTGGAAAGGCAGCTTGGCCTAGAAAGACAGATACCTCCATGCTCCTACTAATTATTTAGGTGTTGGTGTGCTGTTTCCAGGCCAGGGGAGGGGACAGCCACATCCATCCCACCAGCCAGCCCTTGGCTTAATGATGATGCCAGGTGACGGGTACTCCGGCATGTGGGGCCAGGAGTCTCTTGGAGCCTCCTTTTCAGCTGGGCTGTATCCCCCAGTGCTATGCTTGCCCTGTACCCCCCAGGGGCCCCACAAATCTCCATATGTGGGGTGGGAGCACTGTGGGCTGGTGGGGAGCGTTGGGACAGCCGAACTCACCGGCCTCTTCTCCGTTTCCTTGCAGCCACCTGAATGCCATGGAGTTGGGAGTCGCATCCTTCTGGCTCCGGGTGGCCGTGGGGGCTGCCGTGACAGCGCTGGTGGGGTTCACACTGTACCGTGTGCTGGCCAAGAACAAATGAGAGCCACTCTCCACCCCATCCCCCTGCGACACCAGCTCCCTGTCCCCAGCAACACCCTGGTGAGGGGCTCTGCCTCAAGCTGGTCCCTGATAGGAAATCCTCCTTTTCCCCAGCCTGGATTGCAGGGCTAGTGAAACCAGACCTCCCAGCACCAGCAGGACAGATCCCTGGCACCAGCCAGCCTCACCCTGTGGCCTCCTGGCCCCCGTGGCACCAGGGCAGGCTGCTCTGCTGGGGATCTGCCCAGAAGCTGGAGGATCACCCTCATCTTTTATTCTGTTAAATTTTTTTAACGTTTGTTTTTAAGCTCGAACGTGAGTGTTTCAGTGTCTGTTGGGCTGGGCACATCCCCTCCCTCCAGGGCTGTGCTGGTGCCCTCAATTCTGTGGGGGGGTTAATGCTCTCAGAGCCCCTGGGAGCTCCAGCAGCAGCTGAGCTGTCAAATGAGCCCATGGCTCCCGCTCCCTGGGGCACGTCTCCATCTCCTGTCCTGGTTTCCCTCATCCAGTGCTGGGAAAGGCAGCTGTGGAGGGACAGCCAGGCACTTGGAGCCCCCAGCCCTGGTGTTTTGGGGTGAGGCCCTCTTGCTGAGACGCAGTGGCTGCAGGTCTGGGCCATGAGGGGGGACAGTGATACCCAGGGTCTGTCCCAGGCTCCTTTGTTTTGTTTCTGCACAAAAATGTTGTGAGTCCTGCAACGTGCTGGGTTCTGGGTCCGTCTGCCCTCCTTTCCTGCCAGCTGCATGGCTCATCCTGTCCCCACCCCTGCCCTGGCTGCCAGTATTCACGACCACCAGTATTCATAGGGCTCTGGGAGCCCTGGTAAGGGTTGTGAGGGCATTGGGTGCCCACAGTTCTTCCGTGGCAGTGCCATCACTGAGCTGGTGCCATGCTGTGCCCTACAGCCCACGTCCTGCTGTCCCCTCTGCAGGGTCCTGTCCAGAGTGTGAGGCTCCTGGTACAACTGGAAGCTCCTTTCCCCTGTCCCCTGCCTGCACTTGAACTTCCATCAGCTGCTGGGACTGAGCTCAGCACTAGTCTGGGCTCAGAGCTCCACAGTGCCCCTGTCTCCAAGTCCCAAAGAGCAAGGGCAGCACCCATCCCTGGGCTCCTGTCCCTGCACGGGGAGCCTGGATGGGCTCCTGGCTGAGTGACACCAGCCTGGGCTTCCCCAGCACACTCAGGGTTGGTCTCTTTGCAGGTAGCTGGGGGGGCAGCTCTGAGGTAGCACCTGCAGCGGCTTTTTTATGTGTTTTGTCTATTTAAACATTTTACTGTGGCCTGGAGCCAGTGAGGGGCATGAGGTGCCACCAGCATCTCTCATGGGGGCAGTCCCAGAGTGCTGCCCACAGTCCCCAGCGCTGGCCAGCTGGGAGGTCCCTGCCTGTGCCAGAGCTGCTGTGCCAGTCGGGCACCCACGTGCTGCTGGCCCCTCGTTCCTGGCTCTGCCAGGGCCATGTCCCTGCTGTTTCTTTATCCTTCTCCGTGCCCACCACGTGTGGCTCTGCCACCCCGGGCCTGTGCCTGGTGTCTGTCCCTGCTCCACGTCTGCTGGAACTGTAATGTTTTAGGTTTGTTCTCTACAACAAAATAAATTTTTACACACCTTCCCGTTGCACACCATGTCCTGTGTCACCTGGGGCAGCAGGACCCTTGTCCCTGACGAGGCTGCATGAAGCCTAGGGCCTCCACAGACTGGGATGGGAGCAGGGAGACTTTCAAGGGCCTGGACCGCCCTGTTTGGGGGCAGTTAACGGGTATTTAGGGCAGAAGCTAAAGCCTGGCATGGTGGGACAGGCTTGGGGCTGGCTCAGGCCTCCTTGGTGCCTGGGGACACAGATCCCTGCGCAACAAGTGCCAGCCAGGGGCAAGAGGGGGAAGGAGGTAGTGTGGCCCCGTGGTGCTCTGGCAGGATCCCTTGGGAAGCAGGAGGCTCAGCTGCCCCGGCAGCGGTGGCTCTCTGTGCCCATCCCCATGGGGGGTTCAGGGCTTCCCCCTTCCCTGCAGTTGCCTTCCCTGCATGCCTACAGCTTCTGGGGCCGTGCTGCCTCCCCTCCCTGCTCTTGTTTTCCCGTGGCAGCTTTTCCCTTGGCTATTTCTGTCTGCAGGCTCAGCCACAGGCGCTGGGCACAGGGAATGTGGGCACAGCCTGAGAAAAGGCTTTTTCCAAGGCCTCTGCACTGAGGCTGGGTGGGGCCACCCTATCCCTCTAGGCTGTGGGGTGGGAGAGGAAGCCCTTCCCACATGGCAAACCAGGGGACAGGGGTGGTGGGGAACACAACCAATGCCGTGCAGGGTGAAGGAGGCGATGCCAAGGCGGGCAAGACACACGGTGCTCCCTGGTGACTCCAAACCAACCTGGATCCCGTGGGAGCCACAGGCCCACGTGCAACAGTGTGTATTAAGAGCACTGCTGTGCCAGAGCCATGGATGCTGTGCCAGGGCAGGCACTGGTGTAGGACAGGATACATGCATGGCAGGGCAGTGGGAGCCCACCTGTGGCCACACACAGTCCCCAAGGAAGGTGCCTGGCAGGGCTGGGTGGCCCAGAACTCCCTGGGCATCCACAGTGGGGCTGAGCCGTGCCCCAGGAACGTGGGGAGACTCCGGCACACACTGTGGGCCCAGGAGACCCTGGCCTGGGTGACACCATGCACATCACGTAAAGGGGCCAGTTCAAGAGACCCAGTGCCAGGCTGTATCGTGAATGCTGCGCTGGGGCAGGGGACAGGCCCATGTCCCCTGTGGCAGCAGGAGCACCCACCAGCCTGTGGGTCCAGGGTGAAGATGGAGAGAACATTTGTAGTCACCTGTGCCAGATTCAGCAGGTACCTGGAATGCTGGTACCCATGCTGGGATGCAGGTGGCCATACTGGATGTAGATACTGCACCAGGATATGGATTCCTGTGTCACGATGTAGGTGCTGTACCATGATGCAGAAACATGCACTGGGACACAGGTACCTTACTGGAATACGTGAACCTGTACTGGGATACAGGTACTGGAAGTGGAATGTGAGTTCCAACATGCAGACAGTGTACTGGGATGCAGGTATCACACCAGGATGCAGGTACTGATCCAGGATGGAGGTACCGCATTGAAATACGGTCCCCATGCCATGATGCAGGTATTCATACTGGGATGCAGGCACTGTATGAGGATGTGTGTACCAGTACAGGGACACAGGTACCATACCAGAATATGACTCCCAGTACTGGGATTTAGGTACCCATACCAGGATGCAGGTAGCTGTACCAGAATGTGGGTGCCAGTACCAGGATATGGGTGGCATGCTGGGATGTAGATACCATACTGGGATGCAATTATGATACCGGGATGTTGCAACTGTTTTCGGATGTGGGTGCCAGTACCGAGACGCAGGTCCCATACCGGGATGCACGCAGCTCTGTGAGGATACTCGTTCCAGCCCCGGGATGCCCGCAGCTGTACCGGGATGCCGCTTCCCAGCACCATCCCATGCTGCGAGCGCCCGGTGCCGGCTCCCGCCCCGTGCCGTGTCCCGGTGCTGCTTGCGGGGCGGGGCGGGACGGGTCCCGATTCCCCTCGCGGCGGCGGCGGCGGGGGGTGCGGGGCGCTGCGCCGC
>VXAY01002769.1:69030-93559 GCA_013399855.1 Oxyruncus cristatus | reverse complement strand
TGAAGGGCAAGGAGGAGCGCGAGGGCGCGGCGGGGCCCGGCGCGGCGGGGCCGGGCGCGGGGGGCGCGAGCCCCGAGAAGAGCCACAGCGCGCAGGAGCACAAGGAGCAGGGAAACCGGCTCTTCGGCGGCCGCAAGTACCCCGAAGCCGCCGCCTGCTACGGCCGCGCCATCGTGAGTCCCACCGGGATGGGATCAGCGGGGAGGGGACGCACTGCCCCCCCCTCACCACGGGCCTGTCCCGGGTACCCCCGGAATGGGGCCCCAGAGATGGGTCACCCCGGCCTGGATGATCCCAGGATGGGACCCCTCGGGGACAGGACACACCAACCTCCCCCCCGGCCCGGGCTGGCCTGGACACCCCCGGGACGGGCCCTGCCCTGGCCTCCATAACCCCAGGATGAGACGTCCCTTGGTCTGGGCACCCTCCCGGTCCTGGCCTGGCTGAGCCAGGGACGGGACCCTCAGGGATGGGACACCCCCACCATGGGCCTGGCCGTGACGCCCCCCAGATGGGACCCTCCCCTTCCCCTCCAGCCTGGACACCTCCCCAGCCCTAGCCTCGATACCCCTGGGATGGAATCTCCTTGGTCTGGACAATGTTTTTCTCCCGGGCCTGGTTTGGATACCTTTAGGGTGGGACCCCGTTAGTCTGAATTCTGGCCCCTCCTGACCTAGACCACCTCCCTGGTCCTGGATCCTCTCTCTTGGGCCTGGACTACTCCCTCCCTGGCCTGGTCTTCCCCCCTACTCTGCTCCGAGCTGGACCCTCCTCCACTCACCCCCAGGGTAACCCCACCCTGAGCCTGTCCCCCCGAAACCCTGCCCCATCCCCAGGCCGTGCTGGGTAGGGCAGACCCCCCCGTGGTGTGCTCCAGCCCCCTCAGCTGGTGGGGATTGTCCCCTCTGGAGGCAGGGACACAGGTTGCCCTATGGGAACCAGCCCAGCCTGTCCCCAATCCATCCTGGCACCTCCCCACGGGGTGCACACCCACACTGGCACTGCCGGCTCTCCCTGCCCGGGTGACAGTGTCACCGACTGCCCCGGCTGTCCCTGCCATCCCCCTGTGACATGGGGCTGTCCCCACAGAACCGGAACCCCCTGGTGGCCGTGTACTACACCAACCGGGCCCTGTGCTACCTGAAGATGCAGCAGCATGACAAGGCCCTGGCGGATTGCAAGCGGGCGCTGGAGCTGGACGGGCAGTCGGTGAAGGCCCATTTCTTTCTGGGCCAGTGCCAGCTGGAGATGGAGAACTACGACGAGGCCATTGCCAACCTGCAGAGAGGTGAGCGGGCACGGCGGCTCCCTCCTGCCTGTGGGAAAGGGCCAAGGGTGGTGACAGGGACCCGGTGCTGGCTCTGATGTAGCCCTGCTGTCCCCAGCCTACAACTTGGCCAAGGAGCAGCGGCTGAACTTTGGGGACGACATCCCCAGCGCCCTGCGCATCGCCAAGAAGAAACGCTGGAACAGCATCGAGGAGAAGCGGATCAACCAGGAGAACGAGCTGCACTCCCACCTGACCAAGCTGATCATGGCGGAGAAGGAGAGGTAACAGGGCACAGGGCACCAGTAAAGGCTTTTTGAGTGTCACCACGCTGTCACAGCTCTGTGTGAGGTGCCTCTGCCCTCCAGGACAGCAGGGAAGGGAGCGGCAGTGTCCCTCCATCCTCCTGCTCTGCTCTGTCCCAGGGAGCTGGCCGAGTGCCGGAAGATCCAGCAAGAAGAAAACACGGATGAGAGTCGGAGCCGAGTTCAGCTGGCCACCATTGAGGCCAAGCATGTGAGTGGGGGCTTCCTCATCCCATCCCCATCCTCATCCCCAGGCTCTTCTGTAGCCAGGGAAGCAGCAGGGCTGTGGCTGTGCAGATGAAAGCCAAGAGACCCCAGGACAGAGCACAGCTCCTCAGCCTTCATTCTGTGGCTGGGGCTTTTGTGTCCGCCTGTGATGGCTGCCCCAGCTCTGTCACCTCTTGTTCCAGCCCAGCAGTGGTGACGCCTGCTGGGCCTGTTGTTCCCTGAGGGAACACAAGTGGCTCTCGGCCACATGTGGGTCTGGGTGCTGGGGACTAATCCCTGATAAAAATAGCCCCACGAAGGAAGGTTATTTTTAAGCTGGATCACTCCTGCCAGTTTCAGCTGGGAGCTGCACGGGCAGAGGGGCTGAGGAGCTGCTCCCCTGGGTGGGAGGTTTGGGGGCTCTCCCTGGGGTAGCCCACGTGTGCTGGGGTGTCCTTGTCCTCAAGGGCTTTTCTTTCAGGACAAATACCTGGCAGACATGGACGAGCTCTTCTCCCAGGTGGATGAGAAGAGGAAGGTGAGTGTGCCCTGACCTGTGCTCCCATCTTTCCCCTGCTGTGTTCCCTGCTTCCCCCTCTGAGCCAGCACCATCTCCCAGTCTGTCTTCTGACCCAGCTGTGCCTCTCTCGAGCCAGAAGCGGGACATCCCTGACTACCTGTGTGGGAAGATCAGCTTTGAGCTGATGAGAGAGCCCTGCATCACGCCCAGTGGGATCACCTACGACAGGAAGGACATTGAGGAGCATCTCCAGGTACCACCAGGCCAGGGGCTGGGGGGTTTCCCAGCATCTTTCCTGCCTTCCTCTCCTGTCTGGGCAGGAAGGCAGCTCCCAGCTCAGTGTTCTGAAGGCTCCTTGGGTTTGGTCCCAGTTACGTGCCAGGGCAGCTCCCTGTGGAGCAGGTGCTGCCGGGCCCTGCCCAAAGCAGAGGCGGCTCTTGGCCGGGGTCTTGTGTCCTGACCTGCCCTCATCCTGCTGAGAGGCGCCTTCAGAGGGGGCTGTCTCTCCTTCCCCCCGGAGGCTGTGCCAGATGCCAGAGCAGATGCCAATGGTCCCTGTAGCCCAGGGCTGAGCCCGGGCACGTGGAGTAACCGGTTCCCACCCGCTCCTCCCTGCAGCGCGTGGGTCATTTCGACCCGGTGACGCGGAGTCCCCTGACCCAGGACCAGCTGATCCCCAACCTCGCCATGAAGGAGGTGATCGACGCCTTCATCTCGGAGAATGGCTGGGTGGAGGATTACTGAGGGGCTGGGGGGAATTACCGAGGGGCCTGGGGGGATATAACCAAGGGGCTGGGGCAGCAATGGGGTGCCCTGGCACAGCTCCCCTGGCTGGCACCATGCCTTACTTGTTCCCTGGCTGCTCCCCCTCCGCTCTGGCTGCCCCAGAGCCAGTGTGAGGTGAGGGCACATCACCATTTCCCCTTCCCGTGGTGGCTGGGTGGGTACCATGGCTCCCTGGGCTCCCCTCTCTAGCTCCAAGACCTGCCTGGGGGTTGGGAGAAGGCTGCCTCAGCAGCAGTGGCCTCATCATCATCTCCATGGCTTACAGAGCAGGGTCTGCCACAGCCGCTGGCAGTCCCCAAAGAGTGTCCTGCTCTAGGGAGTGCCACAGGGAGCTCGCCAGGATGAGCATCTCGAGCCCAGTCCCTCCCTGTGTATATAGTTGTTTCCTCCTCCTTCCACCTCCTGCCTGGCCAGGGCTGGGTTCTCTTCCCTGTAAATAGCCACTTGCCGGAGTAAGACCAACTCACCCTCTGGCTCTTCCCAGGAAACAACAGCCCCAGTGGAAGGGGCTGGCTCCTGCCTGCCCTTGCCTGTGGTTCCCTGCAAACAACCACCTGGGTTAAGGTTCTTACTCCTTTAATAAAATCCCTTAAAACACCACAAAAAATAACCAACAAATCTGTATCCAACCGAGGTTCCAGCATTTCGGTTGGCCCACAGCCTGCCTGGCTTTTTGAGCACCCCCTGGAAGTTTGCCAATGTCTATTAAAAAAATATATATATATAAAAATAATTGAAAAAAATCAGCAATAAATGTGGAAAAGGAACTGGAGTGGTTCACAGCAGGGATTTCTGGGGATATCCTGGCTTGGGAGCCAGTGGGAGGGGGGATGTAGCAACGCAAAATGGCTACAGTAGAACAACTTTAATCCAAGGGTGAGAAAAAAGACCAGTAAAAACAAGAATTTTCTCAGGCAGTTGGTCCCAACATCAGTTGCCTTTCCCTGAGGATGGCAGGAATTCCTGCCGTGTCCAGGATGATGGTGACACATCCTTGTCCTTCCTGGCTCTACCCCAGGAAGGTGGAGATGAAGACACTGGTGTCCAGGTTGAGTGTTGCATGCCACCAGTGGTCAGGGAAGTACAGGACCTGTGGGAGGGAGCACGGGGGGGTCCTGTGGCTCTGGTTGGGCTGTGTGGGGTCCCCTCCGCCCTCCCGGGGGTCCTGGATGCTGACTCACCTCCCCGGGGCGCAGGGTGCACTCGAGCGGGCGCTGGGCGGGGGGCAGTGTGGGGTATGTGTGCTGGAGCCAGACCAGCGTCGTCTCGTTGGGGTGGAAGTGGGGGGGGTTATCCGGGGGGTACAGGAACCAGCGCTGGAAAACACCAAGGGGGACCCCCCCCACCAATTTCCCCTCCAGCCCCTCAGGCTCAGCACCAGCAGGGCTCCCCCGTGTTCAGGGACACCCGTTAGGGGGCTTGTTGGTCTCCCCTGGCCCTTCAAATCCTTCCCTCGGGGCTCAGTTCTCACCTTCCTGCCAAAAATCACCTCGGAGAAACCGGGGCCGTGCCAGTGAAAGGGAACACCAGATCCTGAGCCTGCCGTGGAACATGGGGTTGTTGGCGAGATCCCCGATTCCCCCTCACCCCCGCCCCGATCCCCCCTGTGCCCACCTGCGATCCCAAAGCTGTAGGCAGGGCTGGTGCCCGGGATGCGGAAGGGAGGGGGCACGTAGTGTTGGAACAGGGGACCCCACTCGGTGAAGTTGTTGTCCCCAAAGAAGTACAGGGTGTCTGGAGGAACACGAGAGGCTCAGCCCGGTGAGGACCTGGGGGTTCCGGGGGGGCCCGAACGGTGCTACACCCACCACTGCCCAGCCGGGCCGGGTCCTGCGGCTGCAGCAGCCGCTCCACGTACTCCTGGAACGGCACATCCACTGCGGGAACGGGAAGGGGAGCGGTGAGCGGGGGCAGCGGCCCCGTCGGGCCGGGCGCGGCCCCCCCTCACCTTTGCGGTACGAGTAGGTGTTGGCCGTGCTGAGCCGCACCGGGAGCGGCCCGAACGCCGCCAGCAGCTTCTCCCGGGTGCACAGGGCTCGGAACGCCTGGGGATGGAGCACAGGGCCGGGATGGCATGGGGAGTGTGTGACCCCCCCGGAGTCCTCCCGGACCCTCCCGGCACTCACCGAGTTGTCCGTGACCCCGCCGAGAATCACCGGCCGGGAGAAGGCGAACCTGGGGAAGCATCCAGCGGGGTCCAACCGACGGACCGGGACCGGGACCGGCCCTGACACACGCCCGGGGCAGCGCTACCGGCCCTGACCCACCCCCGGGGGTACCGGGACCGGCCCTGACACAGCCCCGGGACACCGGACCGGCTTCAATCCAGCTCTGGGCGTACCGGGACCAGCCCCGACACATTCCTGGGGCACTGGGACTGGCCCTAAATCGGCACCAGGACCGGCTCTAAACCACCCCCGGGGCACAGAGACTGGCTCCAACCACCTTCTCCCGGTCCCTCCCCGTTATCCCGCCCGATGCACCGGGCATTGTTCCCGCCCCCGCCCCGGGACCCCTTGTCTCGGTCTAGCGGGGCCGTGCCAGGTCCCCCGTTACCGCTGCAGGAACAGGGAGTATGTGAGGGAGGCATCGACCCGCTCCACGCTGCAGCGCTCCTCCTCCGGCACCGAGCCCGCCAGCCTGCAACGGGAGGCTACACTCGGCACCGGGACTGGCCCCGGGCAGCCCCCCCGCCCTCCCCATGCCCCGGCCCGGCCCGGGACATCCCCTCTGCGCTCACCATCCGCCGCCCGCGGGGGCGGTGCCCTGGGCGGGCCGGGCCCAGCGCAGCAGCAGCAGCAGCAGCGGGAGCAGCGGGAGCCGCGGGAGCCGTCGCGCCGCCATCGCCACCGGAACTACGACCCCCGGCATGCCCCGCGCACACACGAAGCGCACGGCCATTGGCCCGGTAACGGCTACGGCTTAAAGGGGCAACATGAAATGGGTCCACCTTACGGCTTAAAGAGGTAACAGCAACGTGGGGCCCATACCCCGGCTCAAAAGGGCCTCCCGGCATATGGGGGCAAAAACAAAGGCCCCCCGGCCTAAGGGGGCAAAGCAAAATCAAAGGCCCCCGGGGCACCGACCCCTGGTCCAAAACGGTGTCTAGCCCAACCCCGGGGGCTGCTGCATCCAGGTGAAGATAAGAGTCATGGCTCGGTTCAGCTGCTGGTTTGTTTTAATCCAGTACAAAATGGCTGGGCAGGGGGGACACCCCAGCTCTTATTTACACAATAAGTACAGGGAGGGACGTGCGGAGGGTACCAGGCAGGAGACCCTGCCTGTCCTGCCCACTCACCCCCACCCCGTGGGGCTCAGGGCTCATGTGTACTCGCAAAGGTGGCCGCAGCCAGCAGGGCAGTGGGAGCTGGTCTCCAGCCACTTCATGATATGCTGGAGGTGGCCACCGTGACTGCAGCCCTGGCACCACACGAAGAGCCCTTTCACCACGTGGTGACACACGGCACACATGCTGGCACACTGCCGACACCTGCATGAGAGAAACGGGGGAGCGTGAGCAGGGAGAGCCCTGGAGGGCACCAAGAGGGAACAGGGGCACCCACCCCATCCTCCTGCCCCTGAAGTGCCCCTGGGACCCCCTTACTGAGCTGTCCCCAGGTCTGTGCTCGCTCTGTGCCCTCACCTGTCGCAGATCCAGCCCCTGTTGCTCATGGGCCGCTTGCAGTTGCTGCAGTTGATATGGAGGGTGGTGGAAGCCTGGTTGAGGCAGTTGATGGCACGGCACGTGCTCAGCTTGATCACCTCGTTGGAGATATTCCAGAGCTGGAAGCGCTGCAGCAGGTCGATGTAGGACGTGTACCAGTGTTCCTGGGAGAGCCACAGACGGCTGAACCTCAACATCCACCCTGAAACCCCCTTGGGATCCCTGCCCTGCCTCCCAAAGGCAAGATCCATGCTTGGGTCACAGTCCCCTGCAGCGCTCCAAATTTGGGGCAGAGGAGCTGGAAAATGCCCAGCTCCCCAGAAAAGGTCCTGGGGGTCAACAGTGGCTCAATATGGGCCCAGGTGTGCCCAGGTGGGCAGGAAGGCAAATGGCCCCTGGGCTGTACCAGCCACAGTGTGGCAGCAGGCCCAGGGCAGTGCCCGTCCCTGGGCTGGCACTGCTGGGGCACCTCCAGTGCTGGGGGCAGTTCTGGGCCCCTCAGACAAGAGAGACACTGAGGGGCTGGAGCGTGTGCAGGGAAGGGAACGGAGCTGGGAAGGGGCTGGAGCAGCAGGAGCGGCTGAGGGAGCTGGCGGGGCTCAGCCTGGAGAAAAGGAGGCTCAGGGGGGACCTTCTGGCTCTGCAACTCCCTGACAGGAGGGGGGAGCTGGTTGGGGGTCAGGCTCTGCTCCCAGGGAACAAGGGACAGGACAAGAGGAAATGGCCTCAAGCTGTGCCAAGGGAGGTTTAGATGGATATTGAGAAAATTTCTTCACTGACAGGGTGGTCAGGCCCTGGCACAGCTGCCCAGGGCAGTGGTGGAGTCACCACCCTTGGAGGAATTTAAAAACCATGTGGATGTGGCACTTGGGGACATGAGTTAGTGGTGGCCTTGGAATTGCTGAGGAAATGACTGGACTTGATGATTTTAGAGGGCTTTTCCAACCTAAAGAATTCCATGATTCTAAGATCCCTGTGGTGGGAGAACAGCTCTTCAACACCAGGGAACAGCATCCTTCCCCAAATCAACAGGCCACAGCCACTCCCCCACCCTGGCCTTGCAGACACTACCTCAAGTCCCTGCCAGCACTGGTGGCAGGGCAGGTACCAGGGGCCCTGGAGCTGCCCACCCCAGTTAAAGCAGACCTGGCAGGGGCTGGAGGAAAAGGGAGGTTCCCAGAGCCCAGGAGGGGTCCCATGGTGTTGGGATACACCCCCTGTGGGTCCCACCAAGGTGGCCCCTGCCCCCCAGGGCGTCCCACCTGTGTCTGTTCGTCGATCTCCTTGCGGATGCGCTCCCCCAGCACGATGAGCACGGACACGGCAGTCTGCACGTCCCCCTGCTCGGCGTAGAACAGCAGCGTGTCCCGCACGATGGGGCTGAAGAAGTCGGAGGGCAGGCGGTTCTCGTAGAGCGAGTGGGAGATGGAGATCAGGGAGAAGGACTCCACAGGCGTCAGTGACACCGTCTCGGCCTCGTTGCCGCTGACGTGGGGGGAGTCAGCCTTGTCCTGCAGGTGGTCCAAGGCTGAGGGGTTGTCCACAATTTCGTGGCGCAGGGGGAAGGCTTCCTGGGGAAGGCTGTATTCCTGCTCTTCAGCTGCAAGGAGATAGCAGGAATGAGCGGGGAAGGCCAGGAGAAAATCCAGTTGCACATCTGTGACAGGCAGCACCTCCCAGCACCAGCCATGTGCTCACCATGTGGGTTCTCATGGTCCATCATGTACAGCTCATCTTCATCTGCCTCCACATCTCCCAGCAGGTAATCCGCAGGGACATCGCTGCCCTCTGTCTCCTCGTTGTCTGTGTGTCCAGGGAGAGAGGATCAGCTCATCCCATCATTGCACCCACCTCCCCATGTCCTCCAGCGTGCCAGGCTGTGCCCTAGTCAGACAACCCAGCTCCCCACCACATCACATTCCTGGCACCCACAGCCACCACTGTCACTGTCACCCCAGATGATGGGGGTAAACTGTCCTTCTGCAACTCCCTGGGGCTTGGTGTCCTTCATCTGGGGCTGCAGCAGGTCCAGCCACTCCAATTTACAGGATAAATGCACCAGTTTATGCCACATCTACAGCTAAGGAGGGAAGAGCTGTAGGAGTGGGACTGTTCCCCCCAGGAATGTTACCCTCGTTGTTGATCAGGGTGGAGGAGGAGTCCATGAGGATGTTTTCTGTGCGGCTTTCTCCTTTGCTGCGGTCCAGTCTGGACTCGCTGCCCAGCCCAGAGGGGATGTCCTTCAGGTTAAAGCTGGGGAAAAAAAGCCAAATTTAATAGGTCATGGAGGTTTAAAGCTTCCATTCCAGCCAGCAAATGGCCTGGATAGAGGTGTCCAGTTGCAGTTGGAATGGTGAAACATGAGAGATGGTGATTTCCTTGAGAGCAGAAGTCATCTGTCCCCACTGTGTGACTTAAAAACAAAGACGTTGCAATTGTGGTCATAGCCCTTCCTCCAAGCCTGGTGTCACTGCACACACACTGCAAAGGTCTTTCTGAAGAATTTCAGTGCTGAGCAGACCCTCTGCTCTACCTCCTTCCCCTCAGAGGCAGGTGAACAGCAGCTGCCTCACTCTGAGGTGCTTGGCTTTTGTTATGCTTCATTATGCTCAGCTTTCACCGATGGAAAAGGGAAGGGATGGGGCTGGAGCAGAGCCCAGCGGTGTTTCAGTAAGCGGCAGAGCGACCCAGCTGGAGGCAGAGCTTGGTCAAGGACAGTGCTTGTTTCTTTTGATGTTATTTGAGGATCTGTCACTTAACTGTGGGAACCTGGCCCTGAGAGGTCTAACAGCTCATTTGGAGTCCTCACCCCTCATGCTTATTTCATTGAGAAGAGGAAAAACAAGTTTTCCTGCTTCATCAGTCCACAATGGGGCTCTCACAGAGCTGGGCTGTACTCTCCCTTGGAAAGGCAGAAGAAAACCTCTGCACACCTCCAGCCATGAGACACCTTCTCCACCCCCAGCCCTTGGTCACCATCACTGTGCTGGCACTGCTGAGGCATCTCCAGTGCTGGGGTCAGTTCTGGGCCCCTATCAACAAGAAGGACATTCAGGGACTGAAGCATGTCCAGAGAGGGAATGGAGCTGGGGAAGGTCTGGAGCACCAGAAAGAGCTGAGGGAGCTGAGGGGGCTCAGCCTGGAGAGAAGGCGGCTCAGGGGGGACCTTCTCACTCTCTGCAACTCCCTGACAGGAGGGGGGACCTGGCGGGGGCTGGGCTCTGCCACCAGGGAATAAGGGACAGGAGGAGAGGAAATGGCCTCAAGTTGTGCCAGGGGAGGTTTAGGTTGGATATTGGGGAAAATTCTACATGGAAAGGGTGGTCAGGCATTGGCACAGCTGCCCAGTAAGGTGGTGGAGTCACCATCACTGGAAGCGTTCAAAAAATGTGTGGATGTAGTGCTTAGGGGACATGGGTTATTGGTGGCCTTGGGTTGACAGTTGGACTCGATGATCTTAGAGGAACCCAAACGACTCATGAATTCAGTAACTGCAGAGCTGGTACCAGTCCCATGCCCCACCACAGCTCCAAACTCCGGCTCCAGGAGGGAAAGGAGCAGCAGATGAGGCTGCATGACTCGAGGCCAGGCTGGGCACTCACTACTCACACCCACATGTGAAATGGCTACATTCAAAGGATGACAATCTGCAAACGAGAATGGCCTGAGGCTACGGACAGCTGTCCCTGCTCCCACCCTGTGACTGGGACAGGTCAGATGTCAGGAAGAAATTTTTCCCTGTGAGGTTGATCAGGCCCTGGAACAGGCTGCCCAGAGAAGCTGTGGCTGCCCCATCCCTGGAAGTGTCCAAGGCCAAGCAACCTGGTCTAGTGGAAGGTGTCCCTGTCCGTGGCAGGGGGTGGAATGAGATGAGCTTTAAGGTCCCTTCCAACCCAAACCATTGTGATTCAATGATATGATTCCAGGACTCCATCCCAAAGGAGCCATGTCCGCCCTCCCCTCACAGAGCTGCCCCAGCCATGACATCCCTCAGTGCAGCTCCAACCCTCGTGTACCTGTTCATGAGCGGGAGGGCAGTGCTGCCTTTGCCCATACTATGGTTGAGGTTGGCGGATGACACGGTGCCGAGGCTGGAATAGATAATGCGCAGCATCGTCCATGTTTGAGCCACCTGCGTGGGAGACAGCCAGTGCCAGACCTTGCCAGTCTGCAAACCAGGCCCTGTCCTGCCCTCCCCATCCCATGTCTCACCTGGTTGCGGTCCAGGCCCTTGGCCACCTTGGCGTTGTGGTCGCAGAGCTCAGCCAGGGGCCGGCCGGCCAGAGCGTACTGCTTGGCCGTGTGCACGAACCAGTCCATGCTGCCGCTCTCCACGTCTGTCTCGAACACGCTGAGGGTGCTGGAGGACGAGATGTACTCGAACTGCTCCGTGGGGTCCAGCTTGCGCTTGAAGAAGATAGGGTGGCGCCGGTCCCCAATGTAGGGCTTGCGGTTGGAGTCGGAGGAGATGAGGCTCTCCTTGGCAGCGAAGGCCAGGTCTCCGTACAGGCTGTAGCACAGCCCCTCAGGGTTGGCCCGGTCGATGGGCTGGCTGGCGTCCTTGAAGATGTGCTGGTAGAGGGTGCTGTCCTTGGAGCCTGACAGGAGGAAATAGGGGTCGTGGAGGTGCCGCCACACGATGCCCGTGGTGACATCCTTGTGCTCCTCGAACATGGCGGAGGGGATGAAGGGGCGGCGCACGTCCCACACGTAGATGTTGTGGTCCACCATCATGGAGCAGGTGGCGATGTGGTGCTTGCACTCGGGGCGCCACTTCACCCGCGCCACTGAGGCGATGGTCTGCACGCAGTAAATCTCCTTCGCCCGCGTCGTGTTCATGTCCCACACCTTCACCATCTTGTCCCGGCCACCTGTGGCCAGCCAGCCCCTGGGAGAAGGATGGAGGAAGATGGGGAGATGGCAGTGTAGATCTGTGCCCCATCCCCTCTCCCACCCTGGCAGAGAAACACTCACAGCACAGACTGACCGCATCCAGGCCTCGGGGAGGCAGATGGCCTGCAATCACATCCTCCCAAGTGCTCCACTGACACCTCCTCTCTCCAACAACCACGTCAGGCAGCACCCTTCTTCCCGCCCCCACTTAGGGCCCTGCACCTTTAGAGCCACACTCCCAGTCAGACCAGTTCCCTCTTCCTCTGGTTTCCTCTCGCCAGGCACAGCAGAGAGGAAAAAGGCCACTATGAACATATTTCAGTGCCTCCCTAAGCTTGTGAGGAGTTGCAGCACTGCCTGGCAGGGAGCAAAGAGGGACCTGCACACCACAAAAGCTGCTTCCAGACCCTTTCCAACCATCCCCCAGGAGAGGCAGGAGGCAAACATGACGAAACACAGGTGAGTCATGTTGCAGAACACACACCATCGGCGTAGCCTGGCTCCCCCGCTTGCTATACCTGACCATTAGCAATTCAGTGCCTCAAAATCCCGTAATTTGTGAAAGAAAGCCCCCAAAACACCCCAACATGGCCTCAAATCCTCAAAGCAACAATTGCTCCCACCTTCCAGCAACATCCCAGCCCCTGACACAGTGACCAAGACACCAGAGACACTGATTTCTCCCCTGAAAGTTCTCAACCCCAATTTTAGGGCCTCCCTCATCCCTGCAAGACCAGGTGGCTGCCAGGGCCCAGCCCACCCCCACCTGTCCTCCAGATGCCAGTCGCAGCAGAAGACGGGCCCATTGTGGGCCGTGAACATCCTCTCGTAGCGGTCGGGCCGCCGGATGTCCCACAGCTGCACATTCCCATTCTCAAAGGTGGCAGCAAAGGTGAAATAGTCCCGGATGCTGAACTGCACATCACGCACGCTCTCCGACTGGCCTGAGGAACAGAAGGCAAGATCCAGTAGGACAGAACTCCAGTGAAGCTAAAAAGTCCACTAAAGGTGCCCTGGGGGTCCCTGGTTCAGAGGGAAGGGGAGGCAGGGAGTGATGTGACCACCTTCCATCTCCATCCCGCTGCTGAGAGGGACAGAAAAGCACCAAAACACCTCTCAGCTCCCTCCCTGCTTTGGGCATCACACCCTGACCCTGAGCAAATCTTCCTCCTGAGCACGGGGAAAAGGCAAAGCCCTCAACCTCTACCTCTCCCAGGGAAAGAGGATAAGCAAAGGAAGGGCGAAGCCCTCAACCCCTGCGTCCCTCAGGGAGTGGGGGAACCGGCAGCCGTGTCTGTACCAGAGAAGGTGCTGACAGAGTCCTTCTTGCGCAGGTCGAAGCACTTCATGTACCCGTCCTGGGAGCCGCTGAGCAGCATGTACACCTCGGTGGGATGGAAGCACACCTTGTTCACTGTGCGCTTATGCTCTGTGAACAGCTGGTCCTGCTTGTTGCGGGACGGCTTGCCAAGGTTCCAGGTGACCACCACGCCGTTGGTGGCGGCTGTGGCCAGCAGGTTCTCATCCATCTGGTGCCACACCACATCAGCACAGCTGAAGTTCAGGGAGGGCTTGCGGCCCACACGCAGGTTCAGTTTCTCCACAAACTGCTCCTCCTCAATGGCGTAGATTTTGAAGATGTTGCGTCCGGCCACCACGACCTGCGCGGCGTCACGGCACACGCTGATGGCGTTGGCGGGGGCATCCAGGTGGCAGAACATGGTGCGGCCGCTCAGGGTGTTGCCCCCCAGGGCCGTGGTGACCCTGGCCATCTTCTCCATGGCTGTCCTAGGGGCAACGTCCCCTCTCCAGGAGCAGGCTTGCAGGTTTGCGTCCTCACAGGCTGCCTGCTCCCCCTCAGCCAGAGCTGGGCAGGGCCAGGCGGGGTTCCCGCAGCTTCTGCCGGGCCCTGGCGGATCCACCCGCGGCTTTGTCTGGCTGCATACACGGGCTGTGGGGGTGAGAGGCACAGAGCTGCCGTGGAGAGATACAGCCTAGGCTGGGCTCTCCTCTGCTGCCTTCTGTGACTCCCTCTCAGGGAGCACCTGAAAACCTTCCCTGGGTTCCTTCTTCCCTCTTCAGTTACACTCCGAGGTGTTTCAGTGGCGAGAGCAGCTGTTGACTGCAGCGCTGTGGGCCGAGGTGAGCAGTGTCTGCAGCACGAGGTGGGGTGAAGCGAGGGACAGTCACCTCCACGGGGCACTGCCTGCACCCCAAACCCTTCAGGAAACCAGAGCTTCACCCTCCTTCTCTAGCAGAAGGGGCCCAGCCGTTACACTGGGGGTGCCCTGGGGCCAGCGAGGCTGCCTGAGGGGGATCACAGGGTCCCCCAGAGCCAGGCTGAGCTCCTGCCACGGCACTGCCATCTCCAGCCCCACTGCCCTTCCCGAAGATCCCTCATACCTCACATTCCCACCCCCTCAGGGTCTCTCAGCCTCCTAGGGCCCCCTGCCACCCCACAGCCCCGTCAGGACCTCTTCCTGCCCCTCAGGGCTCCCTGAGAGCCCCCTCCCACCCCTAACCCTCCTCGGGGCCCTTCCCCCTCCTCAGAGCCCCTCCCACCAGGTGCCGCTGCCGCTCGGCCNGCCGGGCCACGCCCCCTTCCGCCACAGGGACCACCCCCCGCACCAGGCCACACCCATTCCGATGGCGGGACACGCCCCCTCCACAGGCCGCGCCCCATTACAGCGCCCTGACCCACCCTCTGTCGTTAGGCCACGGCCCCTTTCGCCGTTCAGACCCGCCCTCCGCAGCGAGGCCACGGCCCTGTGCGCGACCATGTCCCGCCCCTGCCACCAGGCCGCGCCTTTATGTGCCACAGCCCTCAGGCCCCGCCCATTCCCCTCCTCTCCTTAGGGCAGGCTCCGCCCTCTCCATCAGGCCCCGCCCCCGTGGTTAAGGCTGGCCCCCGCGTCAGGCCCGGAGCGGGAGGGCTGGGGCAGCAGCGGGGCGGTGGGGGTACGGGAGCTACAGGAGATACGGGGGGTCCTGGGGTCGGGGTGCGGGGAGAGGCGGGGTCTGATGGGAGTGGCTGTGCCAGGGGGACGTGGGGTGTAGTAGGGGATGGGCGTGCAGGGGAAAATGGGTGTCAAGGGGATTTGGGATGCATTGGGCTTGGGGGTGCAGGGGAAAATGGGGTTAAGGGGATATGGGGTGCATTGGGTGCAGTGAGGATGAACTGGGGTTATGGGGGTGCACTGCCATGGGGGAGTGTGGGCAGGTGATATGGTGTGCATTAAGGATGAGGGTCAGGGGGATAAAGGGATGATTTGAGGGTCAGGGTGCAGGGTGGGAAATGGGGGTGAGTGGGATATGGGGTGCATTGGTGTGGGAATGCCGGGAAGATTGGGGGACTGGTGGTACCGGGGCGATATAGGGTGCTTTAGGGATGGGGGCGCAGGGGAAAATGGGATTCGGGAGCCTGTGGGGTGCATTGTGGGTGTAGGGATCCAGTGGAGGGATCTCGGGGTGCAGAAGGGAGTGGGGATGCAGGGGGGCTATGGGGACACACTGTCGTGGGGGGGTTGCAAAGGACAGTATGGGGACATGCCAGCCCGGGGCTTTGGGCCGTGCTGGGGCTGCCTGTGTAACATGGGATTGTAGGGGTGACACTCCCCAACTGCTACTGTCCCCTCCAGGGGTGGAGGGACCCTCCATGTGCCACCTGTTCCCCGTCCCCAGCACCTGTGTCCTGGCACCCGTGTGGCACCCACAGGTATCAGTGGGTTTGGGGGTGCAGGCAGCCCCCCACCCCCGTGCCGGGCTACTCCGCGCCCAAGCAACGCCACCCTGTCCCACTGCTCTCGTGGCCCTAAACCCCCTTCCGAGGCCACGAGGCTCCTTGCGCCATTTGGGGCCAGCAAGGGGCGTTTAGGACAAAGGAGGAAGCGCAGGCGGCGGTTGGTGCAGCAGTTCCTTCCCGGCCGGTACAAAGGCAAAACAAACCGAAAGCGTGTCCGTGCCCGTGCCCCATTTCCACGTTCATGTCCATGTCCATGTCCACATCCATGCCCACACTCCTCCCGGCGCTGCTGTGACAGCGGACGATGCCCTAGGATGGCCATCGAGCCCCCTCGTGCGCTGGGTCCCCGCGGGCACCCAGCCCCGTCCCGGCTCGGTCCCGGCTCGGCTCAGCCCGGGGTCCCCCCCGTGCCACGGGCGTCGGGGCGATGGCTTTTCAGCTGGAGGAGCAGCGGGGGTAGCAGTGTGTCCTGGGTGCCACCTCCTGCCTTTTCTCAGTGCTGGCGGTCCCGGCAGTGGCTCAACCCTGCCCCTAGTCCCCCGGGATGTCCCATCCCAGACGGATGAGTCGCTCCTCCTCCTCCATCCCCCAGGGCGAGGGAGGTGCTGGCCAGGAGAGCCCGGCTCCCTGGGCAGGATCCGGCCGTGTGGAGTGGCTAAGTGGGGGC
Source organism: Oxyruncus cristatus (assembly GCA_013399855.1). Lineage (NCBI taxonomy): Eukaryota > Metazoa > Chordata > Aves > Passeriformes > Cotingidae > Oxyruncus > Oxyruncus cristatus. The sequence continues at coordinate 77,508 of VXAY01002769.1, read as the reverse complement.
TGTCACTTGTCATCGTGCCCCCGGGGTGCCCCGAAACCTGCCACGAGACTGAAGCAAGCGAGCATGCGAGGGCGGCGGGCGGGCGGAGAGAAACATCCTATTCACCAGGAGAAAGCGCCCCAAAGGCAGGGCTGGGGGCTGGGAGGGACACACAGCACGGGGGGGTGGGTTCGGTGACCCGCTCCGGGGGTGTGAGGGGACTCATTCAGGCTCCGCCGCCACCCACGGATGCCAAAAATAGGCATCCTTTTCTCCCCCATCCCTGGGAGCAATCCTTTGGTCCCCAGGAGCGTCTCTAGTGTCGGAGCCGTGCGCCCGCTCGGCACCCGGGCGAAGGGAGCAGGATGCGGCCGGCGGGGTAACACAGCGTCGCCTTCCCACTTTAGGTTTCCATGATGTCCGTCCATGTGTCCGGAAGGGCTTGGCAGGACACTGGGAGGAGACTGGGCGATGGCGGCGGTGGGGGGTGGAATTTACATCGTACCCGCGGGGGCTCCGGCGAGGGGCGACGCCGTCCCCATCTCCTCCCGGAGCCCCCTGTCCCTCTGGGGAGTCGGTGTGGGGGTTGTCCAGGGTCGGCTGGAAGCGAGGGCATCTCTCGTGTACCCCAGCGGCCGGGAGGAGATGGGGTGGACGACGGTGGCCGGGGTGGGCGCGGGAGCGGGCGGCCGGACTCGCCGCTACTCGATCACCATGCAGCACGGGAGGTGCTGGGAGAAGTATTTGAAGAGCTCCGGGGTGGCCCCGGGACAGTTGGTGAGTTCCAGCTCCTCCAGCTCCTGCAGCTGCACCAGCCCCGACAGCCCCGTGGTGGTCAGCAAGGGACAGCCTGCAATGAAACAGGGTGCACTGTCACCCTGAAACATCGGCACCCCCAAAAATAACACCCCAAAAGCACCACCATCCCAGAACACCAAGATCTGCACAAATAGCACTCTAAAGGATCAGCTCCCCAAAACCCCAGCACCACAAACGTATCCGTACCCAAATGAAAAGCACCTCAAAGCCCAGCACTCCAAAACACAGAACCCTCAAAAAACAGAACAAAAATACCCAGCAAGCTAAAAAAAAGGTACTGCCCCCCCCCAAGAAAATCACCGAAAATACCAGCACTCAAGAAATGCACCCCAAAAATCAGTACCTTAAAGCACAAGTACCCCCCAAAAAAGCACCCTAAAACACCAACCCCAAAGCTAGCACCCATAAAAACAGGACCCCAAAAATCAGTGTGCAAAAACAGCACTCTAGAAACCCAAAAAAAGAGCAGCCAAAAACCAGCACCTCAAGAGCAGCACCCCAAAACACCAGCACCCAAAACACCAGTATCCCAAAAACCAGCACCCCAAAACACCAGTATCCCAAAAACCAGCACCCCAAAGCACCATTATCCCAAAAAGAGCACTCCAAAAAACCAGTGCCCTCTAAAACAGCAACTCAAAAACCAGCACCCTAAAAAACTCGAACCCCAAAAACCAGCACACAAAAAATCCCCATCCCAAAAAACACAGCACCCCATAAGACCAGCCATGGACCCCTCCCTATGGAGCTGGGCTGGGTGTGGGTGCTCGCTGGCTCAGGGGGGTGCTGGCTGTCCCCAGGCTGTCCCCAGGCTGTCCCCCGGACTGTCCCTGTCCCCATGCTCAGTCTCTCTGCAGCTCCATGGGGTCCTGTTCCCCCGGTCCCTGGGTTGGGGGTGTGTCTCACCAGCCAGCGAGAGGAGGCGCAGGCTGCTCATGCCCAGGAGGTGCTTCAGGCCAAAATCCTGCACCTGGAAAATAAAAGGGAATGGGAATGGATGGACAATGGCGGGCCCAATAGCACTGGGGCTCAGCATCACTGGGGCAGAGAGCCTGGGCAGGGTGCAGGATTCTGGGGCAGGGTGCTGGGTCTGAGTGCTGGGGCAGGGGACCGGGTGGGGGTACAGACTACAGGGACCTGGGACTAGGAGCTGGGTGCTGGGGCAGGGAGCCTGAGCAGGATGCAACTATAGCAGGATGCTGTAGCGGGATGCTGGGGGCAGGGGCAGGGTACTGGGTCTGGGTCTGGGTGCTGCGTGGCAGGACAAGGTGCAGGGAGCTGGAACAGGGAGCCTGGTGTTGGACCAGGATGCTGGGGCAGGATACTGGGTCTGGGCAATACTGGTGCTGGGGCAGGGTGCTGGGTCTGGGTGCCAGGGTTGAGTCCTGCTGAGTTCGTAGGAGTACCCGCTTCCCTGCACCAAGCCTTGGGGTCTCCAGCTGGCCTGTGGAGCCCACCCGGAGCTCATGGCCCATCCCCAGGGAGGTGCGACCCTGCCCTCCCCGCCGTGCCAAGCTGGGACGGGCACAGCTGTGCTCCCCCACCTACCTGGCAGCACCAGCGCAGGTAGAGGCTCCTCAGGGACGACATGGTCGACAGGTAGCTGAGGCCAGTGTCGGTGATCCGCACGCACCTGCCGGGGACAGGGGTGTCAGGGCTGGCCAGGAGTGGGGCACCCAGGGGTGTCCCCAGACCATGGCCCCCGTGCTGCACCTTCCGCTTCCAGCACAGCTCAGCACAGCATGGCTTGGCATGGCATGGTTTGTCATGTTGTGACGTGGCACAGCATGGCTCAGCATGACACGGCACAGCATGATGAGGCAGGGCTTGGCATGGCTTGATGTGGCATGGCATGGCATGTCTCATCGTGGCTCAGCATGACATAGCATGGCTTGGCATGGCATAGCACAGCTCAACACAGTTCTGCACTTCCCTGTACCTGTCAAGCACCAGCTCCTCCAGCTTGTGCAGGTCACAGGCAATGTACTCCAGGGCCATGTCCGTGATACGAGGGCACCAGGACAGGTCGAGGCTGCGCAGCTTCCGCAAGTTCTCAGCCACCAGCTCCACCCCATCATCCGTCACCTTGGAGCAGCCCGAGAGGCTGAGGACGCTCAGGTTGGGCAGGCTGTGCACCATGTTGACCACGCCATGGTTGGTGATCTCCCAGCAGGAGTTGAGGCGCAGGGTGTGGGTGGTGTAGCCCTGCTTGGCGGTGAAGTAGGCGAGCGCCGTGTCCGTCACATGGTAGGCCTGCAGGTTGAGCTCGGTGAGGTTGGGCAGGAGCTGCGAGATGGCGGCGATGGCGTCGTCGGCCACGTTGATGCAGTCGCTGACACTCAGGGCCGTGATCCGGGCATTTAGGCTGGACCACAGCCCCGCTTCTGTGAAGTCGTTACAGCCCGACAGCTCCAGCCGCACTACGCCTTGCATCTGCTCCAGCATCACCTGCCGAGGGCCAGGGGGTCAAGGCATGGTGGGCACTGCCCCATGCTCTGTGCAGCCCTGCCCACCCTGGATCCCTCTGAGTCCCCTGTGTCTCTTACTCCCAGTCCTGCCTGGGTGCAGCCTTCTCCCCGGGACCTCCCTGGTGAAGGACACACCAGCATTGGTGGGGAATGGGAGGGGACAGCAGGGACTCCCAGATGCAGCTGAGGTGCTGTAACCAGGTGTTGTTGGCAGAGTCAGGATTGATGCCTGCTCCCAACACAGGAACTGCTCAGGTAAGATGTGCCCATGGAGCAGCTGGTGCTGTGTTTGGCCATGGTGCAAGGCACGGACCTCAGTGGGGACCTGGTTGTGCAGGACCATGAGTTGCCCCATCTCTGTCTGACCCTCAGCCACTTGCTCGGGTGACCTCCCTTGCTGAGGAGCAGCCAGCCAAACGGGAATGTCCCCATCCCCCGACTCCTGCTTGTCACCCACTGCCATATCCACTGCCTGTCAGCACCTTGCCTGGCTCTGCCTTCCTGGCAGCACCCATGGGCAGCAGGGATGAACCCCCCCAGCATCATCCTGACCCTCTGCCTGCACCCATCCCACTGCCGAGACCACAGGCAGGGGCTCCCAGTGCTGCCCACACCTGTGGGATGGCCATGCCACCTGCCTGCCCCTTCCCTGTGACCAGAGAAAGCTCTACCCTCATGTGTGTCCCCAGGACCACCAGGAATGACCCACCATCGTCACATCTCAGCCACCCTGGTCACCTCACCAGGGTCACCTACCTCCAACCCTGCATCTGTGATGGTCGACCTCTTGAGGCTCATGGACTTGACCCCCTTCTTGGAGAGGGGATAGTTGTCAATGAACTCACAAATGTCCAGGTCAGAGACGCCCACGAGGCAGAAGCCGTCAAAGCCACGGACGGCGAAGCCCTGCAGGCTGACAAACTCCTTCTCTCCACCAGGCAGGATGTTGTAGAGCTCTTTGGTGTGCAGGACGGGTGTCAAGCCCACCCAGAACTTGGGCTGGTAAAGCACCCGCCGCCATGCCTTGCACACCTGTGCCAGCACACACTTCTCACATGCTGAAAAGTACCAGAACAAGCGGTTGAGGATCTTCTCGTCCACCGCCAGCTGCCTTTCCGAGGGCGAGCCCGGTAGCCGCTCCGGCGAGGGCTGCTCTGAGCCTTCACTCGCGTTCAGTCCCACCAAGGAAGCGCCGGGAGGGGAGGACACGCTGGCCAGAGCAGCCAAGGAGAGTGGGGAGGCCAGGCTAGGGATGGGCAGGTCGCTGCGGTGGGCTAAGGCTGGGCTGAGGATGGCAGGCACAGAGGAAGGCTGGCACAGACGGTTTTTCATGGCAGGGGTGCCTTTGGTGATGCTGGCAGAGCCGAGGCCGTTGGGTTGCGTGGGGATCTTCACCAGTCCATTGCGGGGCAAACATGGGGGCTTGGTGTCACTGTTTCTCGGGTTCGACATCTTCCACAGGTCTCTCTGTAACACAGAGATGTGGGATGAGGGGCTGCCAGTCTGGTAGAGAGGCAGGATGGGGCTGGGGGATGTGGCAGCACAGGTGGGGAGGGAGATCCTGGGAGTCCCCGTGCAGGGAGCAGGGTGCCACATGGGATCGGGAAATGCAGGGAGGGTGGGCACAGCCAAAGAGGGCCATGGTTGGCACACAGAGCAGGGTCCTCCCAGAGGCCACATGGCCATGGCATCCCCCATGATAAGGGACAGATGGGGATTTGTCCCTGGATATTCGCATCCCTCTCTGAGCTGGAATCCAACCATCAAGGGGGACTGGAGCAGGAACCACAGACTGGTTTGGGTTGGAAGGCACCTCAAAGTTCATCTCATTCCAACCCCCTGCCATGGGCAGGGACACCTTCCACTAGCCCAGGTTGCTCCAAGCCCCGTCCAGCCTGGCCTTCAACACTTCCAGGCGTGGGGCAGCCACAGCTTCTCGGGGCAACCTGTGCCAGGGCCTCACCACCCTCACAGCCAACAATTCTTTCCCAATATCCCATCTAACCCTGCCCTCTGGCAGTGGGAAGCCATTCCCTGTGTCCTGTCCCTCCATGCCTTGTCCCCTGTCCCTCTCCAGCTCTTCTGGAGCCCCTTTAGGCCCTGGAAGGGGCTCTCAGGTCTCCCTGGAGCCTTCCCTTCTCCAGGTGAACACCCCCAGCTGTCTCAGCCTGGCTCCAGAGCAGACGGGGCTCCAGCCCTTGGAGCATTTTTGTGGAGGAGAGATGAGGCAGTGGTGGTGGAGCAGAGCTACCTGTGATCCCATGCCAAACAGGAGCCTCTCGGCAGCCGGGCAGCACCAGCAAACCAGGCAATAAATATTGCAGTGGCAGCAGGGCCGGCTTTCCATGGCCCTGCCGCACCCGCCATCCATTATTGAACACATTTCCCTCTATAAATACAGATATGAATAATTGATGGGGCTCAGCCCCCTCCCCCTGCCCCAGCTGGTGCCTGGCATGGGGACCTGCTGGAGTGCTCCTGTCCTGTTTGCCAGTGCTGTGCCAAACCCCGTGAAAGTGCTGGCTCCTGGCAGCCCCTGGGGACATGAGGAGGAGCTGGAGTACAGGAAAGGGCTTTCAGTGCATGGATCAGGGGACAGGGACACGGCCCTGAAGCCCCGAAGGATACCTGGCACGTCCAGCCATCAGTATCTGATGGAACCTGAGGAACCTCTTCATTGCCAGCTTCCCCTGGACTCATGACAAAAGCAAGGGAATTATTTTAGCTGCTTTATTTGGGATGCATATGGCCTGGGCCTGATGAAGGGGCACAAAAGGAGGAGAATGCTGCCTGGTAATGCTCCCAGTCAAGCTCTGTGGGCTCTGAGGATGCTCCATGCAGCCTAGGGGAAGTGGCTATTGAGAGGGATGCAGCCCAGATCCCCTGCTGCCCCCAGCCCATCGCTTTCACCCTCACAGCATCCCTGGCCTCATCCAGCCCTCCTGGAGCAAGCAAGGAGGGAGCAACCATGCAAAAAAGAGCTCAGGAGTGCAGGCAGCTGCCAGTGGCACAGCTGGCAAACCCCACGGGATGCACAGCACGTGGCATCTCCTGAGGACTCTGTTCCCAGCACAGCCGTGGGATGGGGCTGGTGCGAGCTGCTGAAGCCTCTCCCATGGCGTGAGCGGCAGTGGTGTGGAGGTGCCAGCAGACAGCCCGGCTCAGTGACAGCGGCCCAGAGAGATCCCAGCCGCCAGGGATGAGTGCAGCCCTGTGCAGACAGTCTGGTGTCACTCCCAAGTTGGGTGCAGCTGCTGCTGCCTCCGCTTCCACTGCTCAACAGCAGAACTGGGCCTCCGATGCTTGGACATATGTTAAATTTGCTTGAAAGCAGGAGAAGAGGAGGGGAAAGAAGGAAGAAACTTAAAACCAGAGGCTGGGGTCTTGGCAGCAATTGGGGAAGCAAACAGAATGCGCACCAGGGTGTCTCACACAGCACAAATCCCAACAGATAATTACCAGGTGCACAGAAAGGCTGTTGATCCAGCACCCAGCCCACAGCCACAGCATGCTGGTTGACCCCAGGGAGAGGGCAGGTGGTGACAGAGGGGCAGCCCCGGGCCTCGGGAACCCATGGGGACAATCATGGGAGGAGACAGATGCTGACAAGTCACCGGACTGAACTACAGCCAGCAGGAGGTTTTGGCAATGAATGCAACCAATTCAGACCTGGGCTGGTCCCTGAGGCCACGCTCGGGGGGCCTCAGCAGGTTCAGCAGCTTTCCCAACCCTGCCTTGGAAAGCTGAGCCAGGTCTCTGCTGCCCTGGGCACTGAGGCTGCCTGTCTGGAGCACAGAAATCCTGAACCTTGAATGAGCTGGGAAGTCACCTCAAATAGAAAGATAGCCAGAGATTCAGGTCTCTGGGCACAGGCATCTCCAGGCAGTGGCAGTGGAAGGCTGGGTAGGCATTTTTTTCTGGAAAAATGGGCAGGCAAGGATTTGGGTGTTCCTACCACCCCCAGGAACAGGACTGTGCTTGGGGAAAGACCCAGTGTGGAGAAGGTGGGCTGGGGGCACACACTGGGGAGGGAAGCAGGTCCAATAACTGTTCTCTCCTCCATCTCTGGCAGCACTGGGATCTGCCCTTCTTTGCTGCAGGAAAGCCCCTGCCTGCAGCCAAGCAGACTCCCAGGCTCCTGCATCCCAGGGCTGAGGCCACATTCCTCCAGAGTAGAATATGCAACTCCCACATCCCGTGGAGATTCCAACTGCTGTGTGCTGGGACACCCAGGGCACACCCTGTGTGGCCCCAGGCCCTCCCAACCCACCGAGGAAGCGGATGGACAGGGACACACAAATCTGTCTTCCTTGGAGGTGTCAGTACAGATCCTCTCTGATGTTCCAGCAGCTCCATGAGCACTTTCATACGCTTTTTGACCACCCCAAAGCAGCAGGAGAGCAGAGATTTGGCCTTTTCTCCCTGACATCTCACTGTTTGCAGATTGCATGACTGGGCCAACCATCATCATTAGGATTGTTCAGCACTTGGTATAACCATCCTTGCTCTGGGATCTCATAGGAACAGCCCAGATCTGCAACCTCATAACAAGCCCTGTTTGCTCTTGCAGGCTCATGGGGAAGTGTCTTCCAGCAGTGGAGTGGCAGCTCCCAGTCCACGGTGGGAGAAAACCTGACAAAAGCAAAGGTCAAAGTCCTTCAGTTCCAAATCCACTCCAGGGTGCACATTTCACAGGAGATGTCACTGCCAGAGAAGTCACTTCATTCAGGAGGGTTTTGTCACCCACAATAAGTGATGATGCAGTGCTGGGGGGCGGATTTGACGCAGGAAGAGAGAAGAAAACGGGGCTCTAAGAGCCTGTCATCACAAACATTGCACAGCCAGTGAGGATGCTGGGATGAACAGGACGGAAGCTGCCAGGAAGACAGAGCTTGTCCAAGCTGTTGGAGAGTTTAGCAACAGCTGGCAGTGAGGAGGGATGAGGGCTTCGAGATGGGCAGGACAATCAGTCACCCTGTTAGTGTTGCCCCGAGTGGTGTTGCCTGGGACATCCCAGGCTTCTGGATCAGACAGCTGCGGTCAGGCTCTGGGGCGAGCTCTGGGTCAGCTGGGATCGGAGAGGCCACGAGACACCCCGGACTGGCCGGCGAGGAGCCGCCGGGACCCCGGCCCGGCCGCGGTCATCACGGCGGAGAGCGGCCGGCCCCGGCCAGCACCGCGGACAGCGGCCCCGGCCAGCACCGCGGACAGC
>VXAY01002769.1:46602-56792 GCA_013399855.1 Oxyruncus cristatus | reverse complement strand
GAGGGATGCTGGTCCCCGTGCGGGGCTCCCTTCCTCTCCGGGACCCCTTTCCTCAGCCCCCCGACCCGTGAAGCTCATCCCGGTGGCCGGCGGGACCCTCAGCCCCAGGGCAGGGCCCAAAGCACGGGCCGAAGGCGCCGAACTCCGAACAAAGAGCCAGGGCCCTCCAGGAGGAGCTGTCCCATGCCGGGGGGCTTGGGGCGCCATGGGGGCCACACAGCCACCAGCATCCTGGCCGGGACAAAGCAGCCCCCCAGCTGTCCCCGCTCCCCCCAGGCTGGTTTCCCCGCATGTCCCCCCCACGCTCACAATGCCGCGGGAAAGAAGTAGCTCCGGGTCTCATTTACACGTGAGTGTGTGACCCCAGAATCCACTGGGGATCCCCAGAGTGGGGATGCACAGGAGCAGGTAACCCCAAGGCTGTGGGCACCCTGGGGGTGGCTTGGGAGCCCACACCGGGTGCAAGGGAGGCTGTGCTGTTGCACCCCCTCCTCAGCCCCTCCTAAAAGTGCTGGGGGACCACAAGCACCCCCAAATGATGCACTTGCACCCCAAGTCCAAGTCATTGATGGTTTGGTGCTGTTCCTCCCTGTGGCCATCCCACAGGCCTCTGCAGAGGTGCTGTGTGGGTGTGCGGGGTGCTGCTGTGCTGGGGACATGGGCTGGGGGGACATGGGCTGGGGGCTCCCCGTCCCTTGGCGGGTCGCAGCTAACGGGGTGCTGTCCCCCACAGTGGGCTGTCACAGGAGGCGGGCAGCGTGGAGCAGCTGTCCCTGCACTGCGCCGAGGGCTCTCTGGAATGGCTGTACCCCATGGGGGCCCTTCGGCTCCGCCTGGCCCCCCGCCTGCCCCCCACCACCGCCGCCGTCAAGGGCGGGAGCCCCTGGCACGTCACCGCCTGCATCAAACCCACTGGAACCTTCCGGGGGGCTCAGCTTTATCTGGAGAGGGAGGGGGTGTTGGAGCTGCTGCTGCCAGAGGCCCCCCGGCCCCGCGCCCGCTGTTTCAGCTGGCTGCCTCAGGAGAAGGTGGCCCTGTTCCTGCAGGCCACCCCACACCCCGACATCAGCCGCCGCATTGCCGCCTTCCGCTACGAGCTGTGGGGGGACTGGCTGGCCCGGCCGGCCCTGCCTGCTGCCAGCCTTGGTGCAGAGGGTGAGTGCCCAGCGTCCCCTCACCCGCCTCAGGTTCCCCTCCGCTCGCGAGGGTGTCTGTGAAGGCGAGGAGGAGCGGGATTGGGGTGGCGTCCCCCCACAGTGCCACTGGGAGTGGCGGGTGGCGATGGGTGGTGACGGGCTGTGCTTGGCCTTGCAGGCGCGTGTCGGCCATGCAACGACACCGAGGTGCTGATGGCCGTTTGCACTAGTGACTTCGGTGAGTGGGGACCGGGGCCGGGGAAATCCGAGCGCGGAAACAGCCCCACGGGCAGCGCTGGGCCCTCTCCAGCCTGGGCTGGGCTGGGCTGCAGCCAACAGGGGCAGAGGGTGCTGTGGGATGGGAACAGGGATGGGAATGGGGATGGAGATGACAATGGGTTCAGGAATGAGGATAGGGATGGGAATGAAGAAGGAGTGAGGGATGAGGATGAGAATGGGAATGGGGATGTGGATGTGGACAAGGATGGGAATGGGAGCTGGGATTAGGATGGAGGAGGGGATGGGAATGGGAAAGGGAGTAGGGATGAGACAAGGATAGGGATGGGGATAAGGATGGGGATGGAAATGCAGATGGAGACAGAGATGTGGACAGGGATTGGCATGGGAATGGGGTTGGAGATGCGGATGAGAACGGGGATAGGAATGTGGATGGGAACAAGGATGGGGATGGGAATGGAGATGAGGACAGGGATGGGGATGGGAGTGGGGATGTGCATGGAGAAGAGGATGGGGACAGGAATAGGAATAGAGATGGAGACAGATGGGGATGGGAATGGAGATGGAGACAAAGGTGGGGATGGGGATGGGGATAGGGTCAGGGACAGGGACAGGGACATGCTGACACCTCTCCCTTTCTTCTCCCCACAGTGATCCGTGGCAGCATCCAGAGCGTGTCCAATGACGTGGAGCTGCAGGAATCCATCATCGGGGTGAGCGCCACCCGCATCCACCGCCAGAAGTTCCCGCTTTTCCAGGCAGGCGGGCGGCCAGGGTGGCCCATGGGCAGCATCCGCACCCCCCTGCGCTGCGGAGTCAAGCCAGGCCCCGGCACCTTCCTGTTCACGGGGTGGCTGCATTTTGGGGAGGCCTGGCTGAGCTGTGCCCCCCGCTACCAGGACTTCCAGCGCATCTATGAGGGGGCCCAGCGTGCGCGCCAGAACCCCTGCGAGTTCCCCGTGGACTGAGCGGCTCCGGGAGTGCGGCCCGGCCCTGCGGGACTGGGGTACCCCTGGTAATGAGAGTACCCCGGGGCACACAGGGACGGCGCCCAGAGGGAGCGCAGCACATCCATCCTTGCCGCGTGGCCAGACTGTGGCAGCACCTGCCGGTGGGCTCGGGAGTTCTGGGAAAATCCTGCTGCAAGAGAAGGGATTTTCCCAGGGTGCATTTGTCCATGGGCCCCAGGAACCTGCCTCGGTGAGGGGTGCAGTGGCACGGGGCTGGGGCTCCCAGGGGACCGGGGTGCTGCATGCTCAACAGGCACTGTGGGGCTGGGTCTGGCACCAGGGGCAGCCGGACCCCTAGACCCTGGCAGGGCTGGAGGGTGGGTGGCCAGTCCAGGGACATGATGGGCACAAAGGGGTGTGGAAGGGCCAGGAGATGGATTTGCAACGTTGAGGGTGGAAGACGGAGTGGGCAGCAGCGAGCCTGGCCCTGGCTCTGCCTGCAACGCAGGGCACAGGCAGGAGCTGTGGAGCGGATGCTGAGGAAGAGGAGTGAGGCCGAAGGGAGCAAGGGGAATGGTGACGTGGGAAGAAGGCTGACCAGAGGTGCCCTTGGCACAGCCAGGGCAGGACCGAAGTGCCAATGCAGGAAGGTGCCATGGGAACAGGGAGAGGTCACTGGGCCACCCTTCACCGGCAGCCCACGGGTGACTGGCAGTGAGGCAGCCAGGGGGAATTTTGGACCGTGGGGGTGGGGGGCATTACATGTGCACTAAAGTTATAACGATACCAAATTTGTGACTTTTTTTTATAAACTAAGCTGTATTTGTAGTGTGTGGCTCTTGTTTTCAAAAAGCTGAGTGGGATGTTCAGTGATGGGCTGAGTGCTGGTGCTGTAAGTGCTGGTGCTGGTGTGTGCCACCTGCCTCCCCCTGTGCCAGCTCCAACAACCAGTCCTGCTGGTTAGATATAGATATAGACACATATATTGCTGTTTGCACATGCTGCATCCCCTGGTATGGGTCACTTTGGGGTCCCTCTCCCTGGGTATCCCAGGGTGAGGGGCTGGGGTGGTCCCATGCCAGGTGGGTGACCCTGCCGGCAGAGCCGCTGTCAGGGCTGATTCTTGTCAGAGACGTCAGCCACAAGGCCTCACTGTGCCAGGCTGTGCCACTCCAGCACCTCAATCCTGCTCACTCCCACCCCTCCGCTGCCCCCAGCCAGCCCCCACCTCGGGCTCCTGCTCCTCCTGCTGTGCTGTGTCCCTGGGGTGGTGAGGGGATGGGACCCCTTGACAGGGATGGGACCTGGGACCCACAGCTGGGGATGGGGAACAGGACCCCCAGACAGGACTGGGATATGGAACCCCCAGGTTCCTGGGACTCCCAGCTGGGGTTGGGCATGAGAACCCCAACAGGGAGTTGGGGTCATGAGTCCCCCAGCTGGGGATGGAGTACAGGACCCCAACCAGGAACCTTTCCACCTCATCAGTGATGCCCACGGGGGCTCATCACAGGAAAGCACAGCTCCTGAGCCCCCCCAGAGCCCCTGAGCCCCCCAGACCACCCATGCCCAGGCTCATGCCACACATCCACTTGTACTTCTCAGTCTTGTTTCAATAATACCTTTTCAAATATCACCATCCAGGATGAACTGCTGGGTGTTTGGTGCCTCTGCTGACCACAACACACTTTTCCTTGCCAAAAAACTGTTTCCAAAGAATGCTGTGGAAGCTGTGGAGCTTAATTAAATATAAATATCTATATGTGTGTGTGTATAGAATGATCTGGCTGTGATAAGATCCTGGTGGGTTTGATACACAACACATGTTTTCCCTTGAGAAGAGTTTGATGCCTATTTTATGTTTTATTGCCAATTTTATACTGATGTATTTTGATTTTATCCTTTTATTGCCCCATTTTGGGGCTGGGCTGGGCTCTGAGGGCAGGACGTGGCCCTGGGGAGGGGGATGCTCCATGCTGGGTGCTGGAGGATGCCAGCATCCCCCTGGAATTTGGCAGCAGGCAGGAGCCAAGCAGGGCAGGGGGAAGGAGTGGGAAACCCAGCGGAGGAGGAAAAATGAGGCTGGAAAAGAAATAAACGAGGTGAAGAGGGAATTGTGCTGCCCACGGCATCCTCTGTTCACTCTGGGGGTAAATCCTGGCTGCTCCAGCCCCGCAATCCAGCACATTCCTCTTGGCCAAATGACGGCGTTTAATGCGTGGAGCATCCGGCACTTTTCTGTCCCACAGCAATATCTCTTGTTTTTCTTCAAATCTGTTTATTTGGTCAAACCAGCTCATTCTGCTGTGGCGGAAATGGCTGTTACTCCGCTCAACCTCCGCCACAGAGATTTTTGGGCTGTTTTTAGTGCCCTCTGCCTCATGTCAGGTTGGGTCGCCAGCCCTCCCTTCCCCTGGTGCCTGCTCCTGCAGTGCTGGGCCCCTGCCAGGGCACTAACACTTGCTATGGGATCATCCCACAGGGCAACCAGGCAGCTGATGCCTCAGTTTCCCCACCGGGGGATGGGGACCACAGCTCTTCCTTGTGGCTCAGGGTGGCCATGGCACCAGGCAGCATCCCATGGCTCTGGTATCTCCATCGCCCCGGGGTCATTCCCTCGCTTTCCTGCTTTAACCAACTCCACCTGCCAGCAAGAAAAATCAGCATTTCCCCACAAGCAGAGTCCAACCCTGCCTGGCCTCTTGGCACAGAGCAAGGTCACGGAGGGTGAAAACACAATGAGACAAACTCCATCCCGGTGAATATTTCCTCTGCAGGATGGAAAATGTGGTGTGAAGTAGTGCAGTGAGGGGAGCTGGACAGGGGATACAGTGTGGAACTGGGGGGCCTGGAGGGGCTCGGAGAGGGGTGGCCATGGTGAAGGGCTGTGGTAGCACCTTGTGAGCGCATGAGACCCTACCTGTGGGCACCATGGTGCCCATGCAGCACAGCTGCCTGCAACATCCATGGGGATGATCCAGCCAGACTTGCTCCAAAAGCCCCAACCCCCATTTACCCACCCCCCAGAAGGGGGTTTTGGGGACCACATGGACAGCAGCACCCCAAAACCAGCTCCCTCGGTGCAAATGTGCCCCAGGAGGTGCCTGTGGCTCCTATTCTATGGGATTAGCCCCATTGTGGACCCAAGTGTCCACACGTCCAGGAACCCTCCGGGGACTGTGAAGCCCTTCAGTAACACTGCAGGTTGGTGTCCGCACTGGGAGGGCATAACACAGAGGGGCAGCACTGCTGGGTGTCCCCCCGGTCCCTGTCCCCTTCCCTGTCACACAAAGGGAGCTGCCGTTTCCCGCCATTTCCCCCCCTTCCAGCCCTTCTCCCCCCTCTCCTACCCCCTTCACCCTCCTCCTTCCCAGCTGCCCGATAAAAGCCTGAACGTGTGAATCGCGGGGCATAAAGGGGAGGCACAAAGGCGGCCGCCCGCTCAGCCCTCCCTGCAGCCCCCATCCCGAGCAGGGACCCCCAGGAACCCCCAGTCATCCTGCCTGTGCTGCCCACCCTGCCCGCAGCACTCAAGCCAGGAGCTGGCATGGAGCAAGGGGATGTCTCTGGGAGCAGGGGGTCCCCAATAGGGTCCGGATGATGTTCCTGGGGTTTGGAGATTCCCCATAGCGCCAGGGTGATGCTTCCGGGCTTAGGGGATGCCCTATAGGGTCAAGATGAGGCTCCCGGGTTTGAGGGTACCCCACAGGGCTGAGGATGTCCCTGAAGCTGGGGGGAGCCCCATAAATTCAGGATGAGGACCCTGGCATTCAGAGATATGCTGCAGGGTCAGGATGATGCCTCTGGGACCAGGGGGTGCCCAGCAGGATCAGGATGATCCCTCATCAGTTCCTGGATGAGGGCCCTCAGGTGCAGAGATAATCCATAGGGTCAGGATGATGCCCCTGGGACTGGGGGATGTCTCATAAGCTCGGGATGAGGCCTCTGGGGTTCAGAGATATCTCACAGGATCACGATGATGTTCCTGGGGTTATGAAATGCCCTATAGAGTTGGATGATGCCCTTGGGGTTTGGGGATGCCCCATAAGGTCAGGATGCCTCTGGAGTTCAGGGATCCCCCCATAAGCTCAGGACAAGGCCCCTGGTGTTCAGAGATGCCCAATAGAGTCAGGATGATGCCCCCGGGGCCGGGAGAAGCTCTAGCCCACAGCCTTTGGCAAGAGTAGAAGCAAGAGCCTGGTGACTCCGAGGACACCTTCCCACCATGCCACCCCTTGGGGCACTGCACCCCAAACTTGGGCATCAGGGGTTGCTTCCAGCCCCCCTGTTCGACCGGGATGAAGCCAAACCAGCATCATCCCAGCGTGGGGAGGGATGCTGAGGCTAGGGCAGGACCCCAGCCTGCAGTGGGGCCCCGCGGCCCCTCACCCCTTTGCAAGGCGCCTGCGCCCAGCGTGTCCAGCCGCCGACAGCTGGTGGGAAGCAGCTTTCCCAGCACATAGTGACAAATTCCTGGCGGTCAGGGCTGCTTTGCAGCCGCCGCGGCCCCGGCGGGGGGAAGCTGCCCTGGAAAGAGGAGGATTAAAAGCTCTTTGGCTCCAGCAACACATACCAACTGGTCCCCTCGCCCAGCCACCTGCTCGTCCCAGCACCCCGAGATGCTGCAGGCATCTCAGGGCAGGGGCAGGAGGGTAAGTTGCCACCACCCTGCTAAATCCCAGGGGCCCAGCAAGGAGGGCTCAGCCCCGCCTGGGAATCGTTTCCTTAATTAATTTGCTCTGCAGCACCACGGGGGCCCTCAGGACTGCTCCAGGGACCAGCTCATCCCCATGGACCATCCTCCTCTTCTGCAGCCTGCTGGCCCCCCCTCTTCCCCAGCTCCGATTTCCCTCGCTTTCCTGCTTTAACCAACTCCACCTGCCAGCTAGAAAAATCAGAAACCGGAAAACCGGGGTGATCCCCGTGACCCCTGATTTGGCCACGCTGGGCCCTTTGCGGGGGCTGGGCAGGGAACAGCCCTGGGATGTATTTTGAGGGTGGCTTCACCTCCCCATTGGAGCCCCATGACTGCTCCACAGAATGTGATTAATGGTGTTTGGTTGTTGCTCAGCCCCCCAAGCTGCACGTTTGGGGGTAAAACATGTGTGGGTACGTGTGGGTGCGTGATGCATCCTCATTCCATTTGGTTCCCACAAATCAGGGTGAGATGGAGCAGAAACACGTGTTGCCTTTGGCAGCTCCGCTCTTGGCTCACCAGCAAAGAGGGGCTCCAGGGGGGCTGGTGCTGGGCCTGTGCGGCCCCCAAGGCTGAGGAGGTGGGAATTCCACTCCCCAGTTCTATTTCCCTGCACCCCAAAGCCATTCCCGGGCCATCAGGGTTCTTTCCTACACATGCAATGGCCTCAGGGACACCAAGGGCTTCTGAAAAGGCTGGTGGCACTGCGGCAAGGACATGGAGTACCACCAGACCCCCCCCCCGAGCACTCAGGGGACACCCCGAAATGGTGCTGGAGGGGAGCCCTGCACATACTGACCTACAGGCTAAGGGGGGAGCAGGGGGAGGTGACAGTGGTGACATCCTTGGTGACGTGGCCACACAGGCAGGGGGGCTGTGGCCCTTTCTGTCCCTCAGTGAGTGGGTGTTGTTTCCGCGGTTAGGTTGGGTTGGGGGGTCATTAACTGAAGGTGGGCAGGGGCTGTGGGTCTGGGCTGCCCCCCCTGCACCCCATTGCCTGGAATTTTCCCACAGTCACTGCTGCCTCGCAGCAGGAAACCCACCGGCTGCCTCAGGCACAGCCCCCACCAACGGGGCACGGCCGTGCACAGCCCTGTAACAACCCCACAACCCCATAACAACCCCCCACACCCCAGAACAAACGTGCACAGCCCTGCACAACAGCACACAACTGCTCCCAACCCTGTAACAACCCCACACAACCCCATAACAACCCCACACAGCCACACACAGCCGGGCACAACCCCACACAACCAGGCACAGCCTCTCAGACCTGTGCACAGTCACACAGAGCCATGTACAACCTACACAGCCCTGCACTGCTGGGCACAACTGCACACAATAAAGCACACCTGCACACAGCTGTGCACAACCACACACTAGACCATGCTCATCCACGCACAACTGCACCCAGTTGTGCACAACTGCACCAACCCACGCACAGCCACACAGCCATGCACAACTACACACACAGCAATGCAGAACGACACAGTCCCACACCATTGTGCACAGCTGTGCAGAACCATGCACGACTTTGTACAGCCGTGCACAACCACACATGGCCACTCACTACTACACACAACTGTGCGTAGCCCTGCAGAACACACACAGCCATTCACAACTGCACACAACCACATTCACCCGTGCACAGCTGCACAAACCCGTGCACAGCCACAGCCATGCACAACCAAGCACTGCCCCACACAATCACACACACAACTGTGCACAACCACAGAGCTGTGCACAGCTGCTCCCAGCCACACAGAACCACGCACGACTGCTCACAGCCATTGAAAACCACACACAGCTGCACACAACTGTGCACAGCCACACCGCCGTGCACAACCTGCACACCACTGTGCACACACACAGCTTGTGCTTAACTGCACACACAGAATCACAGAATCAGTGAGGTCGGAAAAGACCGGAGATCATCAAGTCCAGCCTGTGACTCACCTTGTCAACAAGACCACAGCACTAAGTTCTTAAACACCTCCAGGGACTATGACTCCAGCCCTGCCCTGGGCAGCCCATTCCAATACCCAATCACTCTTTCTGTGTAGAACTTCTTCCTTATGTCCAACCTAAACCTCCCCTGGTGCAGCTCAAGGCTGTGCCCTCTTGTCCTACTGCTGGTTGCCTGAGAGAAGAGACCAACCCCCATCTGGCTTCCCCCTCCTGTCAGGGAGTTGTTAAGAGAGTGATGAGATCTCCCCTGAGCCTCCTCCTCTCCAGCTCCCACAGCTGCTCCTCACAGGACTTGTGCTCCAGACCCTTTACCAACCTCGTTGCTCTTCTCCAGACCTGCTCCAGCACCCCAAACATCATTCCTAAACTGAAGGGCCCAGAGCTGGACACAGCACTTGAGGGGTGGCCTCACCAGTGCCCAGTCCAAGGGCAGAATTCTGCCCTGGTCCTGCTGCCACACTGTTCCTGATCCAGGCCAGGATGCCACTGGCCTTCTTGCCCACCTGGGCACCCGCTGGCTCATGTTCACACAACTGTGCTCACCTGACTACAGCTGCAAACAGCCCTGCTCAACCATGCACAGCTGCACAAAACTGTGCAGTCACACACAGCCATGCACAGTCACACACACAGCTGTGCACAACGGCACACAACCATGGCCAGCTGTGCACAGCCATGCACAAACACACACACAGCTGTGCACACCCATTCATGATTTACAACTTCACACAACCATGTTTACAACCGGGCACAGCTGCACTTGAGCACCCACAGCTATGCGCAAACACACACAGAGCCGTGCACAGAGATGTGCACAAACACACCCAGCTGTGCACGAACACACCCAGCTGTGCACGAACACACCCACAGCTCTCCACAAAGACGCAGAGCTGTGCACAAACACTTATCTGTGCACACCCAGCTGTGCACACACACAGCCGTGATGACACGCACACATACACACACACACGTTCACACTCACAGCCGCACACCGCACAGAGCCCTGCACCATCGGCAGCTCCGCTCCCCCTGCACCCGGCGCTGCCCCCCGTGCCCGCCCCGCACACGAAGGCCGGAGCGCGGGCCGCCCGAGCCCTCGCTCCCCGCTGTCCCGGGGCCGCTCCCGGCGGAAGGCGCCCGGCCGCGCTCCCCTCCCCTTCCGGCGGCCATGGAGCCGGGCGAGCCGGGCTGGGAGCCGGGCGA
>VXAY01002769.1:13753-46509 GCA_013399855.1 Oxyruncus cristatus | reverse complement strand
CGTGGCCAGCGGGGCGGCCGCCTGGGCCACCTGGGCGGGCGTGCTGATGCCCGGCTTTCGCCGCGTGCCCCTGCGGCTGCAGGTACCGCGACACCCCCGGCCCCCATCGCCGCCCTCCTCACCTGCCCCCCACCCTGACGCCCTGTGCCCCTCAGGTGCCCTACCAGCCCTCCAGCCCCCGGCAAGTGGCGAACGCCTTGGCACTGCTGCGGGGACGCGCGGGGAAGACGGTGGATCTGGGATCGGGAGATGGACGGCTCGTAAGGGCTGGCACGGGGGGCCCTGGGGGGCTTTGGGGTGCCCAGGGTGGGCAGAGGGCAGGGAGGGGGGCCTGTGCTCACCGGGAGGGTGGATGGGAGACCCACACACACCTGCTGCCCCACTTCTGGCTGTGGGTCTGGATGGTCCTCCTGGCTGTGGTATGGGACCATCATAGAGGGTCCCAGAGGGTCCTGGGTGGTCCTAGATGGTTCAAAGACAGAACTGGATGATCCTAAATGGTCGTAGGTGGTCCTAGGTGACCCTACATGGTCCTAAATGGCCATAGACAGCTCTAGGTGGTCCTAAATAGCCCTATATAGTCCTAGACTGTCCTAGGTGGTCCAGGATGGCCCTAGACAGCCTTAGGTGCTCCTAGGTGGCCCTAGATAGTTGTATGTGGTCCTAGACAGCTCTAGAAGATATCACATGCAGGGAGCAGGGTGGGAATGCATACTCTGGAAGGTGCTGAGAACCAAGGTCACCCTGCCCGTGAGCCAGCTGGAGGGAGGGATTGGAGGTGGGTAACAGCCCCTGTCCCCCCCAAATCACCCCCCGACTCAACACTGAGATCCTTTGAGTTTCAACTCTCTTCCTTCTCCAGGTGGTCGAGGCTTACAAGCAGGGCCTGAGACCAGCCCTGGGCTATGAGCTCAATCCCTGGCTGTTGTGTCTCGCCAACTACCGCGCCTGGAGGGCCGGGTACCATGGGAAGGTCTCCTTCTTGAAGAAAGATCTGTGGAAGGTAACAGTGTCCTAAGGGTCTGGCTGTGCCAGGGCAGAGCCAGGGCTCTGTCTGCATCTCCAGGCTGGCTTTGCTGGTGGCTGCTTGCTGCTTCCCCATCCCACATGCTTCAGGGAAGTGGAAAACCACCCTCCTTTCCAGGGGAATGGCAGAGCTCCTTCTTGGAGCAGCTTTGAGGAGAGGTCTGGTTGCTTCTGACATGGTGACAAGCTTCTAAGGCTAACATCAGGTACCCGCAGCCTGACTGGAGAGAATCCATCAGGGAATGTGGTTCTGGGATGGTGCTGGCAGCAGGTGTTTTCCAATAGGTGCTGCTTTCACACACACACATCCCCATCCCACATGTTTTGGGGCATCTTTGCACCCTCCGAGGTTCAGAAGAAGATCACCCACAAGGCTGGACACTTAGATGGTTCCCCCTGCTCTCCCTGTGCCTGTTGCTTCTTTCATTCCCCTTTTCCTTCTCTTTTAAGGTGGATCTTTCCGACTGCAACAATGTGATCGTGTTCCTGGCCCCCAGCGTGGTAAGTTGGTCCCTCAAATTCTGAATTGTTCAGGGGGAGCTCAAGGAAAAGAAAGAGAGAGGATCTGGGACAGAGTAAGGCCGAGTGGACATTGCTGTGGGCAAGTGGTTTGGTGCTCAGCAGCACCGGGATTTATAAAACTAGTGCATTTATAAATGCACTAGGGATTTATAAAACATTTATAAAAACTAGGGATTTATAAAACTGTGCAATTGTTAAGGTTGGAAAAGCCCTCCAAGATCATCAAGTCCAACCATTCCCCCGGCACTGCCAAGGCCACCACTGACCCATGTCCCCAGGTGCCACATCCACATGGCTGCTCCAGAGACGGTGACCCCACCCCTCCCCTGGGCAGCCTGTGCCAGGGCCTGACCACCCTTTCCATGTAGAAATGTTCTCAATATCCAATGTAAACCTCCCCTGGCACACCTTGAGGCTGTTTCTTCTTGTCCTGTTGCTTATCACTTACTCCTAGTCCCAGCCTTACACAGGGCCAGTACCAGCCCTGCGTTTTGAATGCTTGATTCCCCTGCTGGGGACCCAGTGGCTGTGCCCAGAAGCTGCCCTGTGGTCCCTGATGGCACTGCCACTACATGACTGTGTCCTAAGGTTGCCTGGTCCTGGCTCTTCTCTCCCCAGAAACCTCCCTTGGCCACGAAGCTTCTGGCAGAACTCCCTGATGGGGCCCGGGTGGTGTCTGGACGCTTCCCCTTCCCGTCCTGGACTCCCAGCAGCACCCTGGGGCAGGGGCTGGAGCAGGTCTGGGCCTATGACATGAAGGAGGTGCGTCGAGCAGCACAGAGCAGCGCCCAGGGAAGCCCAGTCTGACAGCAGCCTTGTTAAGCTCGGTCTAACACCAGCCTCGTTAAGCCCGGCATTAAGGTTTAGAGCCTCTCCAGCCCTAGGCTCAGCTCAGGACAGCAGTGCTTGGCCAGGATTTGTCCTGGGGACTTGCAGGGTGGCAGTCACTCAGTTTTCCAAAGAGTTTGGGAGAAGCAAGGGAGGAAAAAATCAGACCTAGAAATCTTGGGATTAACACAAGATTTAAGGACTAAAGCTCCAGTGCGTCTTTCTGTATGTTTGCTACTTTATTTAATTTTTCAAAAGAAATATTTGGTTGGTTATTCCTTTGAGGCTTTTGGTTTGCCTTTGAGCTGCAGGACAGTCCTGAAGCCAGAGCATCCATCTGTCCTGGACTCTGACTTTGCTCCACTGTCCCTTAGAAGGTAACACAGGAGGGATTGTGTCCAGCTCACCTGCCCTGAAGGATCAGCTTGGCCCTGCTCATCTATGTAACGTTCTACTTTCCACTCAAACACAGAGAAAAAAAGGGTTTTCCCACCACAGAATTTTAAGATCATGGAATGGTTTGGGTGGGAAGGGACCCTAAAGTTCATCTCCTTCCACCCCCAGCCATGAGCAGGGACACCTTCCACTAGCCCAGGTTGCTCCAAGCCCCGTCCAACCTGGCCTTGGACACTCCCAGGGATGGAGCAGCCACAGCTTCTCGGGGCAACCTGTGCCAGGGCCTCACCACCCTCAAGTAAAGAGCAGCTCATCCCTTTGTCCAACGTCACAGTGGCTTGAGCCAGCCTTGGCTCCGTCTCACGGGAGCTGGGAGGGGAGCGAGGCAGGAGCTGCCCTTGGGCTCTGGTCCAGGTCTCACCCAGCAGAAATGTTACAGGAGGAACAGGAACCTGTCCCTGCAGCCCGGCATTAAAGAGCTGCCTGGGAACCCGACCCCATGTCCGTGATGTGCTCAGGGAACAGCAGAATTCCTGCAGCCTGGGGATAGACGAGGAAAGACGAGACACAGTTGTCTTGTCTCATTTTAGTCCTGTGAACTCGAGACGGGGAACACCCACATGCTTTCCCTCGCTGCTCCCAGCCTGGACAGGATACTTGCCTGGCAGTCCATAGGACACAAACCTGATTTGAATCCTGCTCTTCCCTACGTTGGTGCTGCTCCTCATGGAGTGCTATGGCTCATGGCTGACGGTCCTGGCTCTGGGCAGGGGGGGAGCAGCAGCTGCCCTGGCACTGAGCACGCGTGGCCCCTCGCTGCCCTCAGCATTCCTGAGCCGCAGGATCTCCTGCTTGTACCTGCAGCGGGAAGCAGCACAGTGCAGGCTTAGTCCCCTGGCACTGAGCCAGGCCAGGAGCTATGCCTGGCAAGTAGGAACCCACAGCCTTTCCTTTCAAAGGTGTTCATGGGCTCTGCAGAGCCTGACCCAAGTTCCCAGCTGGGGAGTCACGGCAGGAGAGGTGGATCATGCTCTGACAGACAGCCCCTGCCCCAGCAGCTACTCTCCCTGCTCTGAGGGAGGATGAGCCAGGGAGAGAGGAACGTGGATCGGGGGCTGCTGGGAGGCTTCATATTTTAGGCAACGCCTCTTAGCCCCTTCTGAAGGCTCTAAGGAGACCTTAGAGCCCCTTCCAGTGCCTAAAGGGGCTCCAAGGGAACTGGAGAGGGACTGGACTGCCAGGAAAAGGGGGAATGGCTTCCCATTGTCAGAGGGCAGGGTTAGATGGGATATTGGGAAGGAACTGTTGGCTGTGAGGCCCTGGCACAGGTTGCCCAGAGAAGCTGTGACTGCCCCATCCCCGAAAGTGTCTCAGGCCAGGTTATATGGGCCTTGGAGCAACCTAGGATAGTGGAAGATGTCCCTGCCCATGGCAGGAAGGTGGAACTGGATGGGTTTTAAGGTCCCTTCCAGTCCAAACCATTCCATGATTCTGTGATTCCTCCAAAGGATGGGTGAGCACGGAGGGAAGGAAATGTGTGGCTGGGCATGTGTGTTCCCCTTCCCTGTGGAACAAGGGCTGGTGGCAGCTGCCTGCACAGCTGGAGGTGCAGAGGGACATCAGCCGTGCTGGCAATGCTGTGGCCATGCCAACAGTGGGCACTGACAGCGTGGTGGGCACCATGATGTCCCTGGCAATGAGCCTGGAGGTAAAATGGGAGCGGGGGATCCCACCATCTCACCTGGCAAGATGCTGATCTATGTACTCCTGCAGCTCCAACACCTGCTCCTCTGCCATGACAGCCCGAGTCAACAGCTGGCTTCTCTCCTGCTCCAGATCCTCCTGGAGGGGCAAAGAAACATGGAGAAAACATGGAGAAAACAGGGAGATCTGTGAAATTGAAGTTGCTCAGTCCCTCTCTGCCAGGCCCTTCCAACCACTTCCCCATTGCTCTGGCCTCTCAGCCACGGCAGCTCTGTTTTTTTGCCACAAAAATACACCCAGTGTAGGTGGTCAGCTTTCAACATCCCCAGGGAATGGTGGAGCCCTTCCTCAGGTCACCGTGGACAGGGAAGAGCACAACATGGAAGCAAATATCTTTGCACCCGGGGGAACCAGACTGGGAAGCTGATCCAGATTCAGCCTAGACTTGAACCAGGTTAAACAGAATCATGGAATCATGGAGTTTGGAAAAGCCCTCTAAAATCTTCAGATCCAACCACGTCCCCAGCACTGCCAAGGCCACCACTAACCCATGTCCCCAAGTGCCACATCCACACAGCATTTAAACCCCTCCAGGAATGGGGACTCCACCTCTGCCCTGGGCAGTTGTGCCAGGGCCTGACCGCCCTTTCAATAAAGAAATTTCCTCAATATCCAACCTAAACCCCCCCTGGCACAGCCTGAGGCCGTTCCCTCTCCTCCTGTCCCTTGTTCCCTGGGAGCAGAGCCCAACTCTCCCCCCGCTCCCCCCACCTGTCAGGGAGTTGCAGAGCCAGAAGGTCCCCCCTGAGCCTCCTTTTCTCCAGGCTGAGCCCCCCCAACTCCCGCAGCTGCTCCTGTTGCTCCAGCCCCTTCCCAGCTCTGTTCCCTTCCCTGGACACGCTCCAGCCCCTCAATGTCATGCAGGACCTAAAACTGCCCCCAGGATTGGAGGTGCCTCAGCAGTGCCAGCACAGGGGACGGGCACCCCAGTTTGTTACAGAGATGCCAAGATGCTTGTTCTGAAACATAGGCAGGAGCAATGAGGGGCTGCTCTCCTTCCTTTAGCAACAGGGACAGTAGAGCCTTGAGACATCATCTGCTGGGCCCTGTCAGCATCACTTGGTGGGCTGAGGCCAAAGCCACAGCCAGGCTTCATGGAAAGTGGTCCCCGGGGCAGTGGTCACGGCCCCAAGGCTGCCAGAGCTCAAGGAGTGTTTGGACAATGTTCTCAGGGACAGGGTGGGATTGCCGGGGTGTCTGTGCAGGGCCAGGAGTTGGACTGGGTGATCCTTGTGTGTCCCTTCCAACTCAGGATATTCTGTGATTCTGTGAAAGTTGTCCCACTCCAGCCTGGAGCAGCACATCGCCCCCAGGGCAGCACATCTTTGCCATGTGGGTGAGGGATAAGCTTTTACTCCAACAGGCTGTTCCAGACCTTTACCTGGGTGGTGTGTGTGAATTCCTGGAGCTGCTTCCTGACCTCTGCCCAGCCCTCCTCATCCAGCTGCCTACAAGAGAACATATTTGGATCATGCCCAGATATCAAATCCAGCCCACCCACAGGTCACAGAGCTCCACACAACTCATGCCCATCCCACCATGAACCCAAGCCCTTGAACCTTTCCCAATGCCCAAACCTGTTCAGGGCATGTGGCACCATCCTTGTGCCCAGGCACGGGAGTCACAGCCCTTCTGCCAGCCTGGGATTCCCCACCACAGCAGCTGGGTCTGTTCCAAATCACATCATCACTCGCACATTGGAGGCCTCTGTACAGAAAGAGTCCTGAACTTGCCACTGAGTTTGGTGGGAACAGAGAGCCATCCGTGCCAAAGGCTGGCACTGGGAGCACAGCCCGTTCTGGTCAGCGAGCACGATAGGTGAGCTGTCTGCTCAGCCCGGCGTGGGAAAGCCCTTCCCACTCCCTCCCAGTCTGAGTGAGGAAAATAACAGGTCACATTTGATGCTCGGAGAATTTGGGCTGTGTGAAGGGAGGAATGCATTGTGCTCCCAGCGGCTCCGGTGGCTGCAGCTTCCCAGCCCAGGGAGATCCCAGCTGGGATTCCATGGGAGTGAGAAGAGAAGGGGACAATAAACAGGGAGACCATGCAGCTGATAAGCCTCCACGGCATTGGGGGGTGGAATGAGATGGTCTTTAAGGTCCCTTCCAACCCAAACCGTTCTGTGATTTTATGATAAAGGCAAGAAGCAGGAATTAGAGCTGAAGTGCTGTGGGAACACTGGGATTCATGTCACTAGCTGGAGGAGCAGGGTAATAGCATGGATAAACCCATCAGAGTTAGTGTGGTCTCTTGACAGTTAAAAAACCCAAACAAGATGCATCACTAAAATTCAGACTCTGGACTTTCTATGTCTTGCTCCTGTGGTGAGTCTGATAAAATTAATCTACTCAAGGACTGCTTCTATTTTCAGTGTGGAAAGCATGGCAGAGGCTGGTTGAGGCTCGAGCTTCTGCCTGAGACCCTTCCAGAGCCCAGTGGCTCTGGCACTGACCCACTCCTTGGTGCTGGCACCCAGCTAATGGAACACCTGATGTGTTTTCTGGGTGACCACGTCTTAAAAGGCTGAAAAATCCCAGCTCAGGTTTCTCCTATGCTTCGTTCCAGCTCTACACAGCTATAGCTGTTCAAGTTTCAGCAGAAAAAACAGAGCAGGGGAAGAGACTCATCAAAAATGAGCAAATCCAGAGCTCGTTGGGAAGCCAGGGAGGCATCAGCACAGTGGCACTGAAGGGTTCCAGCCCAGCTCCTGTGCTGGGAGGGAGGAGAAACAGGACCATCCCAAACTGGTGGTGTTCCATAGCGCTTTCTCAGGTTGTGATCCACCAAAGCACTTGGGCATACGCTTCATTTCAGCTTCTAAAGAGGTCAGTGGGTCTATAAACAGGATTAAATCAAATATATGCTTAAGAGCTTTCTTGGATCAAGGCCCAAATGACCAACTCTCTTCCCCACGGGAAGGGCTGTGCTGAGGGGACAGCCAGATGTTCTTCCCAGAGCAGACCCAGAAGCTCCCTTTCTCCCTATTTATTGCTGCCTCCCAGTAAGCAAAAAATGCACACATTAAGGAGAATTTGGAATGACAGATACCCTCTGAAACAAACAGCACTTACTGCTCTGGAGGCAGTGGAAAGGCAGAGGCTTCTTTCAGTCTTTCCTGGAGGCAAAAGAAGAGCAGGATTCCCATAAGCATTCAACCATTGCAATCCCAGATACTGCCACCTTCATAGAAATCATGTCATGGAATGGGCTGGATTTGAAGTGACCTCAAAGCTCATCTCATCCCACCCCCTGCCATGGGCAGGGATACCTTCCACTAGCCCAGGTTGCTCCAAGCCCCGTCCAACCTGGCCTTGGACACTTCCAGGGATCCAGGGGCAGCCACAGCTTCTCTGGACAACCTGTACCAGGGCCTCACCACCCTCACAGGGAAGAGTTTCTTCCTAACATCCAATCTAAATCTCTCCTCTTTTAGTTTAAAATCTGTTCCTCTCGTCCTATCACTCTCTGCCCCTGTAAAAGTCACTCTCCCCCTTTTTTGTAAGCCCCCTTTGAAGCGACACAACCTACCCCAGCACTCCCACAAACACAACTGCCCTGGCAAGGAAATGATGTGCTGTAGAATCTTAAGGTTTTAGGTCTCCCATCTTCTGAATTTTTAAATAAATGCATCCTGTGCAAATCAAGAGATGTTCCTCTCATCCCTGGAGGTGCTCAAGGCCAGGTTGGACGGGGCTTGGAGCAACCTGGGCTAGTGGGAGGTGTCCCTGCCCATGGTGGGCAGGTGGAACAAGATGAGCTTTTAAGGTATTTTCCAACCCAAGTCATTCTGGGATTCCATGATTCTGTGACTGGGAGATGACTGGAATATTCCCTGCCTGTGCCACGGGCACAGCAAATCCTCAGGGAGAGGGTGGATGTGGCACCTGGGAACATGGTTTAGTGGTGGACTTGGCAGTGCTGGGGGAATGGCTGGACTTGATGATCTTGGAGGGCTTTCCCAACCTAAACAACCCTGTGAATGCCTAAGAAAGGGGCTCAGTGTGACCTGTAAGACTCTCCCCACCACCCCCCAGTTTCCCTGCCCAGCCTCCACCTTTTGCAGTTCCTGGAGCTGCATCTCCAGCTTTGCCTTTTCCTCCCGCAACCGGTTCAGCTCCCGGGTGGAGTTTGTGAGCAGCTCTGGGTCCGAGATGGAGAAGTGGAGCTCAGCAGGGCCACAATCTATAGCACTGCTCCCCAGGGACCGGATCTGCTCTCGCTGGAGCCTGTAATGTGCCAGAGGGGTCAGTCTCTGGTTGCTTTTTGGGTGACAACACCGAGCAGTTCTGCTGCTCCTTGGAGGTACCATTCCCTTGGGACCTGCTGGTTTCTGGTCACCTACAAAGGATAAGTGGGAGCATTCCTGGAAGAGTTTCTGAGGGGAGCTTGTCCTAGAGCTATTTGTGGCTTTTATACCACAAGTATTTCTGCAGCTTCCCACAGCCCAAGCTGCTGAGAGGGCTGTGGAAAGGAGCTGAAAGCACTGCAGGGACAGGCTGGGAGGTGGAGCTATTTGTGGTACCTCTGCATTTCCACACCATCCAACGTGGGATCAATCTCTCACCCTGAATTTTACGTGGGAGAAACATATGTGCAAAGCAGCTCCACGGTGTCCAGAGCACTCTGACGTGCAGCTGGAGGCACCTCGATCCTGGATTGTCAGGAGCAGGGAGAACATGCACTCCACATCCCCTGCTCCCCCTGGGAGCCCCATTTTCCTCCCTCTAGGACAATGGGGTGCATGTATGGGGCACTTCACTTGCTCTTGAAAGCACAGGTGGCCCAGAGCCTGTCTGAGCCTTACCCATAGGCAATCAGCAGGTTCTCATGCTTCTTCACCAAGTCCTTCATGTGTTTCTTGTATCCACGTGCTGCCCGAGCCAGCTGCTCTTCCCTAGACTTGTAGGAAGCCTTGATATCCTTCAGCATGTTGTCCACAAAGTGCTTTATGGCAGCATGATCAGCTGGGGCTTTGCTGTGTCCTGTCATGTGGCTGGATTTGCTGTCCATGTAGTTCTGTAAATGTACAGACAGAGGAATCGAGGGGGAATGGCTTCCCACTGCCAGAGGGCAGGGTTGGGTGGGATATTGGGAAAGAATTCTTCCCTCTGAGGTTGGGGAGGCCCCGGCACAGACTCATCAGAGAAGCTGTGGCTGCCCCACCCCTGGGAGTGTCCAAGGCCAGGTTGGACAGGGTTTGGAGCAACCTGGGCTAGTGGAAGGTGTCCCTGCCCACGGCAGGGGGTGGAATGAAATGATCTTTAAGGTCCCTTCCAACCTAACCCATTGTATGACTCTAAGCCAGCCCCCCTCTGCACCCAGTTTTCCTATATGACCCTGCAAAATGATCCATGAGTTTCTGCTGGGATTTTTCTTGGTCAGATAACTGGGATTGAAAGATCGTCTTATTCACTTATTCAGTCTTATTTATTTGCAGCAGTCTGCAAGAGGAGGGCAGCCAGCATGGAGAGATCTGAGGGAACAGCTGGAACTGTGTCAGGGCAGGGTTAGGTTGGATCTCAGGAAAAGGTTCTTCCCCCAGAGGGTGGTTGGACACTCAACAGGCTCCCCAGGGCAGTGGGCACAGCCCCAAGGCTGCCAGAGCTCCAGGAGGGTTTGGACAACACTCTCAGGGACAGGGTGGGATTGTTGGGGTGTCCTGGGCAGGGCCAGGGGTTGACTCATGATCTTTATGGGTCCCTTCCAGCTCAGGGTGTTCTATGATTCTGTGATACTCCCCAGGTCAGCAGAGCTCTCGGGGCTGGGGGTTACCCACCGCTATGTCCCTGATGTACCGCGCCAGCCGGGAGCGATATTCCTCATTCAGCTCCTTCAGCCGGAGCTGCAGCTGGGAGTTCTCTGCCTCCACCTCCCGCAGCTGGCTCTGGGATGTGAGCAGCACCTGGGCACAGCAAACAAAAAAAATGCTGCCCTCATCCTCCAGCAAAGGAGGGGGAACTGAGAAGCTCCATAGAACACTGGAGATTTCGTTTCCAGATACTCAGCTTCACCAGAGCTGGGAAGGTCCTGAGTTTTCAGAGAAGTCCAATGGAAATGTTTATAGCCTCAATTCCCCTGCTACCTTCTGTTATTTGCCACCTCCCCACCCTGGTGATTCCACCAACTGTTTCTAAAAATCAGTGAACAAAATTCCTCCCACCACCTTAGCAAGCAGCACCTTCCACCACGTGCGGAAGGAAAACGCACAGGAGGAGAACCTTGGTGGGACAAGCACCCTGGAGAGGGAGAGGTGTCAGAGTACCTGGATACAAGGCAACCCCCCGGAAGCTCAGGAACAGCACATGGCTCCCAGGAGGAGCAGGGGAAGGAAGCCTCTCCTCACCGCTGACTGCTCCACTAGCCTGCGCTGCATGTCCCCGATCGCTCCCTTCGCCTCCTGCAGCTCCTTCCCCAGCCCCAGCCTGCACACACAGGAAGAAAATGTGTTATATTTTAACCCCCTCAAACTTCTGCGCCATCCCTGGAAGTGGTCAAGGCCAGATTGGATGGGGCTGGGAGCAACCTGGTCTAGTGGATGGTGGCAGGGGGGTGGAACAAGATGATGTTTAAGGTCCCTTCCAACCCAAACCATTCTGGGAGTCTCTGTAGGTCCAACACAGCCAGCCTGGGGAAGGGAATCACTGGGATGACAGAAATCTCCCAGCAGCAGCTGCCATCCCCCAGGTGTCTGTCAACTGGCACCACAGAACTCTTCCCATCAAAGGTGAATGTCCTCCCCAGGTGGAGGGTCTAGTCCTGCAGCATCCCTGCTGGGGCAGCCCTTCCCAGGACATCAACCACATCCCATGACAATGGAAGATCTGCTGGGGGGTAAGGGCTGGGGCTGGATTCATCTCTGGGCTGTCACACGTTTGCTGTGTGTTACACAAGGTGGATTTTCAAGGTGTCCCTAAACACCACCAAATTAAAGCAGACAGCTGACTCTTTGAAGAGCCTTGAAAACATTAGGTTTGCCTTCCAGGTCTCAGTTCTTCCAAGGGTGAATCATCATTACCGCCTTGTACCTCACCAGAGACAGGCTCTCCTGCTCCCATGGATCAAATGCAGCTGCAGTGAAGCCCGTAAATGCCCAGCCAAGCAGAAGGTGCCCCCAACACTTACACTCGCTCCTCCAGCTTCTGCTGCTGCCAGTCGTGGGTTTTCTTCAGTTTTTCAAGCTCCACTTTTATGTGATCCTGGTTCTCAAGCAACTGAGGGACAAACAAATAGGAAGATGAGGCAGAAGGCTGAGCAAGGAGAGGACAAAGTGAGGAGAGGCTCCAGTGAGCAGTGACATGCTGGGGAAAGGACTGGTTTAGCTGGAAGGACTGGTGCCCTGTAGCACACCAGAAATGGAGTCTGATCTGCAGACAGGGCACGTGGAGGTGCACACGTGTCTCCCTCCCAAGGGAAATTCTCATATTGAGAGTCACATTCCCAGCAGGAGCTGGTGGCGGAGCCCAGGCTGGTTTCGCAGGGGCTGCAGATGGGGAGGAGGCTGGGAGCATCTCCCTGCTCTCAGTTTCAGGTGCTTCGTCACCCCCAGCTTTCTCAAGTATGAGCAAGAATAAGTGTCCTCTGCACTTGCTGGCTTTTAAACTCCTGCCTGTGTTCACCCTCACAGGGCACGGACTGAGGGCACCACCTGTGCCTTCCCTCAGCTCTGCCTGCACATCTGGAGTTATCCCAGCCTCATTTTGCAACTGCACAGCTTAAAAAAAGAATTTAAAATTAATCAAGGCATCAGCTGATCCACAAAACTCAATCTAGCACAAGGAGGTGCCAGCCACAGTTGGAATCAATCTCCCCTCTGCTTCCCAAGAATCCAGCAGCAGACCCCACACACTCACATTTCTCTCCAGCTCCTGCCGCTCATGTTCAGAGGCAACTACATCTTCAGGCTGGTTTTAGGAGATACAAAAGGGCCTGTAAGATCCTTGTTGTCCAAGGAGCTGGTGGAAGGGCAGAGAGTTCCTTACCTTCCCCCTCACTCTTTCCAGCTCCACAGAGGATTGATGGGCCTTGGCAGGCGGGTGGGTGCTCTCTGTGCCAGGAAGGGTGTTCCTGCCTTTGACCAGATTGAGGAGCTCTTGGGTGAGCTCTTCGTTCCTCCTGACCTGCCAGGTCAAACAAGAAGGAAAGAAAATCCTCCTCTGGTCAGCACATACCCGCTGCTTCTGGTGTGTGCTCAAGGCAGGCACCCCTACACCCTCCCAAAAGCAAGTTTTAATTTTAGTTCTCTCTCCTATGGTCCTATCTCCACTGATCCAAAGATACAAGTGATTTTCTAGTTCTCATGGAAATGCATTTCCAGGCAGCAGGGATATTCCCATGAAACCTTATCCCTCTGCCTGTCTCGCTCTCTCACATTAAGATCCAGATCCCAGTGCCAGCCCTGGGCACAGCTCTGCCACCACCTCTCTCCTCACTCCAGCCCTGCATCCTCCATGCAGCTTCCCAGCAGCTCTAGAGGGTCTTTCCCCGTGGAACAGCTTTGAACAGTGCTGGACTCCATAATGCAAGAGAAGGGCCAAATCTCCATCCTTCCATCCATCCCTGCTGACACAATCCCAGTTTGGTTGGGATTCGTCCCCCAGCAGCAGCCAGCCCACAGCTCTGTGTAGGCAGCGAGATTCAAAGCAGTGCTGGTGTGAAGTGACACATTTCCAAAAGATAAAGAGGATCTGAATGAGAAAAGCTCTGTTACAGGTGATGTGGAAGGAACACTGGGGGAATTCATGTCTCCCGGGAGGGTTTCTGTGTAGATAACAAAGCTTTGATGGGGTTTATGACTGGGGACAAGCTTGAGTAATTGTTACCATGGCAGTGAATCGGGAGGATGGGAGGCAGAGGTCATCTGAGTCATCCGTGGAGAGAATAGCTTATCAAAAGATAGCACAGGGTGGGTTGGGGGAGAGCGAGCAGAAAAGAGGCTGACAAAGAGGTGAGATATACAGCTGTGAAACCTGACAGCTCCGCAGAGCCAGCCCGCTTGTTCCCCAGCCCAGAGCGATCCATCTGCAGCTGTCAGCCCCGACAATTCGGTCGGAAAGGGGGCACAACTACTGGTTTAGCCAAAAAAAAAGAGGCAGTCCCGGGTTTGAGCTGGGCTTTGCTGGGCTCCCGAGCCTGGCCTGGCTCCAGGGAAAACCCTGGCGTGGAACCCGGCTCGCAGGCACTGGGTCCCCTCTGCCGAGCGCCGCCGCAGCCGCGGGACAAAGGGAGAAGGAAACGGGGAGCGAGGAAAGGTCAGAGCCTTAAAAAGGAAGAATTTACAGCGAGTCAGAAAACAGGCACCAAGTGACTGACTGGCACCTTCTGCGAGGCACTTCCCAAGAGCTGGGCAAGGCCGGCTCTGCGGCCGGGACAGCCCCGGGGCGGTGTGTGAATCAAGCACAATGGGCGCCCGACAATTCAGAGGCTCCAACTGTTCCCGGCCAAGGGGCCGTGAATGAGTTCGCGGAGCTGCTTCTGCGCCAAGCAGCCATGACAACATATTGGCAAGGTCACAAGTAGCACTTGTAATTGGGAATGTGTAAAAGGTTCATTGTCTCCCCAGAAGAGCGCCGGGGAAGGGGAGGGGGTAGAACCGCAGGCTGCTTTTCCCATTTCCTTTGGGAAAGTCCACACTGGGAAAATAATGAGCAAGAGGCCCATGTCGCGACAAGTCCCAGCCTGTCAAGTCGGAGCCTTTCTGGCTTCAGGCAGGGATAGCTGGTAGTCAGAGCCAAGGAATTGGGGTAAACCCCTCAGCATATGGATTTCATCCAAGGAATTCACCTCTGGCTTCTGGACCATGCTCCACTGCTTCTTGGAGCGACCTGGTCTGCTGGAAGTGTCCCTGCCCATGGCAAAGGGTAGAATGAGATGGGCTTTAAGGTCCCTTCCAAACCAGGCCATTCCATGATTCTGTAATTCTTCAGGATGCTATCCAGGCACAGAACTGAATCCACGTGTTTTCACTCCCTGAAACATTCCAGGATCCATGTGAAAACAGTGTGTCATTACCTCTAACTCGTTAAACCTATCATTTAGAGATGTCAGCTGCCTGAAAATCCAATTTTTGACAAACATACTGCACCCCCTTGGGGACAAGGAGCAGCTGAGAGTGCTGAACATGGAGCTATTCCTCCATGAGGGAGCAGAGCAGTTCTGTCTCGTGTTCCACTGGGATGACAGGGTGGGTTCAACCCTCTCTGAGAGCTGAGCTTGCCTCCTTGTAAGAAATTCCCATTTCTCAGCTTATGGCAGACAGATGATCAGCTCACAAGCATCACTAACCCACAGCATGATCATGATCCCATATCGTCCTCTACCAGAGCTTTGCAGACCATCCAAACAGACTGGACCAAACAGATGTGCCTGGTCCCAGCTCTTCATCTTCCCATCACAGCTTGGCATGGAAAACCAGGTCATTTAGCTGAACCAGCTAAACTATCTGCTGGGGAAGGGGGGGAGGGAGGCAGGAGGGTGTCAGTCATTCCATCCAATTTAAAAAGAAGGAGAAGCAGGAGAGAGGAGAGGGAGGGGAGAGAGGAAGGGTTATTGAAGTAGCTGTTCTTGCCAAAGAAATACACAAATCCCGGTCCAAAAGACTCTGGTTGATAATTGCTAAGCTAACAGTCGCCGGGAAGGTGACTATCTTTTAAGAAACCATCAGAAACTTGCTTGAATTCAGTGTTTTTATAAAGCTGTCTGCCTAAAAGCTCCCAGGCCCCTTCCCGAAATGAGAACGACTCCAATCCGTTCATGTGCAGCCCGCGCAAGCCAAGCAGAAAAAAGGGAAACAAAGCGCGCTGGTAGCGCGGGGGGAGTGGCCCCGTGTGCCCGGGGCCAGCCCCGCCGTGACCCCCGGGAACAGGGATGGGGCCGGCCCGGAGAGGGATGGCTGTGCCAGCGGGGGCCGGGATCACACGGGTCAGCGTGGGCTCAGCGCCAATCCCACTGCGCAGAGCAGGTCCCACAGACCCTGCGAGGAGGGGCATGTGTGACATCAACCCCCCGGCTCTGCAAACAAACCCATGGAGCTGAGGGGCTGGACATGCCCCGGCCGTGTTCCTGGGGCTCATCCCACAGTTTGGGCAGCAGGGGAGGGGGGGATTCTGCCCCTCTGCCTCCTCAGGTGAGACCCCACCTGCAGAGCTGCCTCCAGATACGGGACACCAACAGCACAAGGACGTGGAGCTGCTGGAGAGAGTCCAGAGGAGGCCACGGAGATGCTCCAAGGGCTGGAGCCCCTCTGCTCTGGAGCCAGGCTGGGAGAGCTGGGGGGGGTTCACCTGGAGAAGAGAAGGCTCCAGGGAGACCTGAGAGCCCCTTCCAGGGCCTAAAGGGGCTCCAGGAGAGCTGGAGAGGGACTTGGGACAAGGGATGGAGGGACAGGACAAGGGACAATGGCTTCCCACTGCCAGAGGGCAGGGTTAGATGGGATATTGATAAGGAACTGTTCCCTGTCAGGGTGGGGAGGCCCTAGCACAGGTTGCCCAGAGGAGCTGCGGCTGCCCCTGGATCCCTGGAAGTGTCCAAGGCCAGGTTGGACGGGGCTTGGAGCAACCTGGGCTAGCGGAAGGTGTCCCTGCCCATGGCAGGGGGGGAGAGTTGGGAGGCCTTTCAGCTCAAACCATTCCCTAATTCTCTAAACAAGCCTCACTGGAATTGAGCTATGACACAAATACACAACCCAAAGCCACCAAGCTGCCTGTACATCAGAGGAATGTGAGATGGAGCTGGGAACAACAGGATGAGCACCGGCGTCTGTCTCACCTCCTGGTCCAGCTCTTTCCCGAGGGCCAGGTAGTTGCTTTTCAGAATAATGTACTCCTGTGCCAGCTCCTTTCGAGTGCTCTCCAGGGCTTGCAGGTGTTCCCACAGGGAATCTCGCTCCCCTGTCACCTTCTCGGTGCACAGCTCCAGCTCCCGCACACGGTTCTCCAGGGCCAGGATCTGCAGAGTGAAGGCAGCAGGATTAGACTATGGCAGAGACCAGGAGCAGTCACAGGGAGATGAGTTCCATGGTATCTGGGATGTTAGGGGGGAATGTAGCTCTAGCCAAGAGAATATGCCAAGCAAAGCAAAGATGGGTGTGTAAGGAGCCGGACTGCTGGATAAAGGCATTGGCAGGGCAGAAATCAGCTATTCTGAATGTTTAGATACCATATTTTTCAGTTCAAAGTTCTCCATCTCATACCGCTCCTTCATTTTGTTGGTCTCTATCTGGAGATCGACGAGGTCTTTGGAAATCTAGGAGAAGAAAGGCCCTAATTAAAGCCATGGATGAATTCTGAGGCCAACATGATGTTGAAGCACAACACCTACCCCTCTAGAAGGAGGAATTTCCCCTCAGATTTCCTACTGTGGATCTACAGACTTCTTCTAGCCTCACAGCTCTGTTCTCTCGACCTCTCAAAGTTTTACCTTCAGTTTTTCCTTTTCATTGAAGAGAACCCTGGCTGGGAAATCTGTCTTGGAGCTAGCCAACTTCCCCATCCCCTCCTGGGGGTCTCCAAGCCGGTCCATCCTATCGTTCCCATCCTGCTGCTGCACCTGGAGACACAGAACAGATCCCACAGCGGGTGCCAGCTGAGGCCTCCTCCCCCTGCCACTCACCCACCACATGCTCAGCTTTTCAGAGCCTAAACAGATTCTAGATGGGATTTTCAGCAGAGCTCTTGTTCCATCACCCAGGAAGGGGCTGCAGACCTTCACACTTACATTTTTCGTTAGCAAGATGCCGCACATGCTCTGTCACAGTACTTACCTTCTCATTCTCTGCAACAATTCCAAGATCCATGTGCTCAGAGGCCAGGATCTCAGCACAGTGAGGGACAGGCAGCAACTGAAAAGCAAAGGAAGGATCTAAGGATCGCT
Organism: Oxyruncus cristatus; assembly: GCA_013399855.1. Classification (NCBI taxonomy): domain Eukaryota; kingdom Metazoa; phylum Chordata; class Aves; order Passeriformes; family Cotingidae; genus Oxyruncus; species Oxyruncus cristatus. Next base: position 29,106 of record VXAY01002769.1, on the reverse strand, counting down.
AAGGAACTTCTCCCTGGAGGTCCAGCACTGTTGCTATCAACTTTGGTTACTAAGAGGGTGTGGCATCCACCTCGATTTTAAGATGGAACCAATAATTCCAGCCACCCCAGGAGCTGTTAGAGGGAAGGAAATGGCACTTCTCTGGAGGCTTCTGTATTCCCAAATCAGCACACAGCAGATACTGGAATGAGCAGCTCAGGAAACACCCCCAGTAAAGCCATATTGCCATTTAGGAGGTACCACACTATTATGGACCATTCCCAAACCTCGCTGTAGGGATGGCCTCCATCTCTAGTGCAGGATCTTCCAGTACAAAAAGGGGGCTGATAAAAGAGGGAGAGCAACTTTTTCCGTGGACACATTGTGCCAGGACAAGGGGGAATGGCTTCCCACTGCCAGCGGGCAGGGTTAGGTGGGATATTGGGGAGGAATTCCTCCCTGTGAGGGTGGGGAGGCCCTGGCACAGGTTGTCCAGAGGAGCTGAGGATGAGCCCAGAGGATGGCTGCCCCATCCCTGGAAGTGTCCAAGGCCAGGTTGGATGGGGCTTGGAGCAACCTGGGCTAGTGGAGCCCCCCTGGGCTGCCCATGGCAGGGGGTGAAACAAGATGAGCTTTGAGGTACCTTCCACCCCAACCCATTCCATGACTCTATGACCTGATTAACCCATTAATTAACCCATTAACCCTACCATCTGCTCCAAACCATCCAGTAGCATCTAACTTGCTTCTGGGCAACTTTCTCTGGATCTCTGCAGTCCTTGTACTCTCGTGTCAGTGAGTCACCCAAAGGGTCCCAGGATCTGGGAGCTGTGATCAAGCTGAAGCTGGTGACAGAAAAGACCTTTCCCGGTTTATCCCTTCACATCAGAGATACTGTGTGGACAAAACATAAACTTCAAAACAAAGCACGCACTGAAACAAGCCCAGATTAGCCCAAACAGTGCAAAAACTGGGTTGTGCTGGTCTACACACCGCTGCTGGCTCCAAACGGGGACCAGCCAGGATGGAATAGGACAAATCCCAAGTGTGTGTAAAGCTAAAAGCACTTGAAGAGTCTCTAAGGTAAGAGTGAGGGAGTGTAGGGCATGGTGGATAATGCTGGAAAACCTTGAATGGGATAAAACTAGATGGACTAGATGACCTTTAAAGCTCCCTTCCAACTCAAGCTATTTGATAATTCTATGATTCTAAAATGAATTCCAGTTCTTAATCTCCTCATTTCAGGCTTATTATTGCTGCTATTTCTGTAGAGTGGGTGAGTTTAGGTAAGAATCTGTCTTTTAGAGAAGAAAAGCTTTGACAATTAATGTTCAAAAAAGACCACAGCTCGGAATAATTCTTCTGGATCTGCCAGAGCCAAGAGGATGAGAGAGAGAGGGGCCATCCTGACAGAAGCTCCATGCCAACCTGGTCCAGACTGCTGGAGAAACCCTTCGAGGGGGACTGAATGAAGGTCCATGGATGTGATACCCAGGGACTGAACATTCTGGGGGAATGAGAAGCCAACAGAATGTCCAATTATGGCTTATTTTTCTGTGAAAGAACTTAACAGACCTGAAGTAATTTTATTAAGGTAATGAAAGTGCTTGTGAGAATTCACAGTCTCTTCACACCCACCGAGGAGCTGAAAGCCAAATTCACACCCGCCCACGGCAGAGGGGGCTCAGCACACGGGGGAGCTGAGCAGCAGTTCCACTCCCCGGGCACATGCCGTGTCCCGAGGGGTCTCAGCCCCACAGGAACATCCCAAGGATGGGCACCCAGGCTGTCCCAGACCCCAGGACACCTGATTTAGGATGGCAAACAGCCTGTGCCATCACGGTGGCACAGTCAGATGCTCCCTGATCCGCAGGGTGCCCGTTTCACGTGGCAGAGGACAACTAACACACACAAATATGGCATTATTTATGCAAACCCACCTTGTTGGCAGGTGTCCTATGGGCACCAGGAATGACAGTGCTCACTTTCCCCATGGTTTGGGAATATGAAGCAAATGTTGTCCCAGCCAACACCACAAATAGCAATTTTGGGCTAAGAAATGAGGTTTTAGGGCATCACTGCAGCCCCAAATCTCCATCCCTGCTCCAGAGTAAAACCAAACAGAAAGTCTGTGTTTTGTTAACTCCACCAAGGGCCAGCTCTGTACTGAGGGATTTTTACTCTTCCTGTCAAGTACACCTTAACCACAGCAGCTGTGGGGGCTGGATCACCATCATGCTCCAAGGTACCAATCTCTCCCCTGGTATGCAGCACAAAGATGGAGAAACGCTCCCAAATCCACAGGAGCTCAAGGGGAAACCAGTGGAATACTTGTAGCCCACAGCCCACCTGGCCGATCCCGTTGTCACCTCTCCTCCCGCCCTGCCAGCCCTTGGCAGGGTCACACACCACGCTTGGCCCTCGAGGGGACCCGCGGGCGGAGCGGGGGAGCAGCCCCCGCCTTCTCCGAGCCTTCCGCAGGGCCCAGCACAGCGTTAGCGCAGTGACTGGCTCCCTCTGGCTTCCAGCGCCAGCAAAGGGAATTTGCGTTCGCTCCTGGATGCAGCGAGAGTGGAGCACTGGGAATGCCCGCTGTGGTGGGAGCAGCCCACAGCGTCACTTGCCTGCAGGCACAGAGGTGCCCAGCCGTGGCACCCCCAGGCCAGGCTCCCACTGATCACCCCCAACGCATTTTCTTTTTATATCCAATCTAAATCCACTGTCTCCCAGTTTAAAACCATCCCCCTTTCTGCTGTCTTGACAGGTCTTGAGGAAAAGCTTCTCCCCATCGCTCTTCCAAGGCCCCCTATGTATTTCCAGGCTGCCACAAGGTCTTCTCCAGGCTGGACAGCCCCAGCCACCCCAGCCTGGGGAAAAGAGAGGAGAAGGGAGCTGGAGCAGCTCTCCCAGCTCCCTCCTGAAGAACAGGGCAGGTTCTTCCAGCCTCCTGCCCCTTTCCATGGTCCCCTCTGGACCTGCTCTGACCCATCCAGATCCGCCCTGTGCTGAGGTCCCACCACTGGATGTGTGTGTGTTCCAGGGGGGTCAAAGGGAGAATCATCTCCTTAGCCCTGCTGAACAAGCTGCTTGTGCTGCAGCCCGGGAGGTGTTGGGTTTGCTGGACTGCCAGCACTCACTGCTGCCTCATGTCCCTTTTGCCACCCCCCTGGCATCTCCAGGTGCTTCCCCACAGGGCTGAGAAGGAGGGCTGGGATGGGGCAGGCAGGGAGACCCCAGCAGCAGGCAGGGTGGGGGTTGTGGCCATGCAAGGCCAGGCAGGGGGAGCGTGTGTGGCCCATCCCCTCGACCAGGCACCCCGAGGACCAGGCTAATCCCTCCACCCAGCAGCTGCTGTGGGGCTGGCCAGGTCTGGAGAGCTGACCTGGGACATTGCCAATACCCTCCCCCCTTCCTGGCACACCAGCACTGTCATCAAGGCGAGTTAGGCAAGGTGGCTGCCTCCCATCCCTCTGTTCACTCCCCAAATCCAGCTTTGGCCTGGCAGCCACTGCTGGGACAGGCTCTCCTGCCATTCCCTGTCCCCAGGCATCAAGATGGGAATTTTCCCATCTGTGGCTCCAGCAACAGCCTGGCCACCCTGAGTCATGACTTGGGGATGTCCTCACCTCTCCCAGTCCAACCAGTCCAGCCAGGCTTGGCTGGTGGCGAGGTTTCATGTGGACACGTGGCCACCAGGGCTGTAATTGGCTTCCCTGAGAGCCTCTGGCACATCCGGCACCTTTCCCAACTTTCCCAGCACCCGTGGCAGGGCAGGAACTGACACCTGGTGGTGCCCATGGGGACCTTTGCCAGCAGCTGCCAGGCCCTTGTGTCCCCACTCCCAGGTCCCCATGTCCAGTGACAGGGACCAGGGTGGCCAGAAACATGGGTGGCCAGTGAGCACCAGGCTGAGCCCCACCCCTGGAGCTTGGTCCCTGCTCGTGTCCCAAGGAGAGTGGCACAAGCTCTGGGGTGCTGGTGTCACCCATCCCAGCTCTCTCAGGCAGCAGCATCAGGGCTGGCACGGTTTTGGTTGGGGTTGAGGAGCAGGAGTACTGGTTGCCCTGGCAATGCGAGATGGTCTCCTCCAGACAGGGACAATATTTGGCAAGATTTGCTAAAAATAGTCCCTAACTCAGCTGTGACAACACCACATGTGTCACATCCCTCTTCCCCTCAGGGCTCAATCTGGGTTGGTGCTGTCCCTGCTGGTATCCAGAGCTGTCCCTGGTCACTCACCCTGGTGGGTAGGGATGGACCAGAGAGCTCATGGGGTCCCACAGCAGACCTGGCAGGGCCACCAGCACCCCAGTTCCTCCCCAGTTCAGCCAGAACAGGGAACCAGGGGCAGCTGGTGGCATTTCCCACACGCAGGGACTGGGAAGCTCCCTGGGGAGGGACCTGCAGGCACGGGAGGGCTGCTGGGGAAGGTAAATGATTCCTTAGAGTTTAAATAGGTTTAAAAACTACTTTTTTATGATTTTGCTGCTTTTCCTAATACCATTACAGCCTTCTCCATGGCAACCAGGGGAGGCGGCTCAGACTTTGGTCCCGGCCAGGGAGATTATCTGTCAAAGCTGAAGTGATGGGGGGAACAAGTGGGGAGGTCCACACTGGCCAGGGAGAGGGTGGGAGGAGGACATCCATGGTGGGGACCTAAGTGAGGTCCCCAGGGTGGCTGTGGAGCTGTGGTACACTAGGCAGGTGGAGGTCCAGGTGTTCAAGGTGGGCTCATGGTGATGCTGAAGGGAGTCATGGGGTTCCAGCAACTCCTGCCACAGGTGATGGGAAACATCTGGAGGAGGGAGGTTTAAAGGTGGACACACGTCTGGAGGAGATGCCTCACGGACCTTTAAAGGTGGAGATGGGTCCAGCTCCTCCCTGCACCGCAGCCACGCTGGGAAGGGATTTGCTTATTGACCCTCTTTATTTTCCCATCACAACTCATTTGACATTTTCCCGGAGAGGGCTGCTGGAGGCAGGGATAAACCTGCTTCCAGCCGCAGGCAGGGCTCGTTAAAACTTCCCAAAGAGGTTTGTGGGTTTTGGCTGGCTGAGCTGTGCTGGCTCAGCTCTTTTTAGCTTCCAGATTGATTACACCTTGTGTCAATATGTGCTCAGTGCCTATTAGTGGGTGCATGTATCCCCATCCTGCGTTTCTCCCTTCTGATCTATAAATTCCCAGAAGAGAGGATTAAAATAGAGGGGGAGGAGAATAGCACTCAGGGGCAAAAGGGAAGGGAGAAAGCAGTGCCTGTGGGAAAGCTGTGTTGCAAGGCTGGAGCCTGGATGTCTCTCTCCAACACCTCTTCCCATGGGCATGGAACTGCCCGAGTTCAGCGGTGAAGAACTGAGATATGGCCTGTGGAGCTGGGGGGAGATGCCAGGCTCCCATGGGAATAGGCATGGTGGGGGTACCCATGAGGTTGGACTGGTGGTGGACAGCTTCCCTGTTCCATCTCCACCTCCCAAACCAGCCTGGTAGAAACTGGAGCTGGGGGAGATGCCAGGCTCCCATGGCATGGTGGTGGAGAGCATCCCTGCTCCACCTCCAGCATGGGGGGAACCAGGACTGGGAAGAACAACACTAGTGGGAGATACCTGTTTGTGGAGGTGAATGATGGGAATGATGCCAAACTTCATCTTCAGGGAAGAACCAGGACATGGAGAAAGGTTGGCCAAGGCTTTTCCATCCAGCAGCCACTGGCCACGAGGCTCCTCTCGCTTGGGCTTTCTCTTTCTTCCCTGGAAAGTGGTAAAAGATTCCACAGAACCTGTGTTGGAGGCTGGTGGGGAAATGCTCAGGGACACAGGATGAGGTCACCAGCCTCCCCAGGGTGGTTCTGATGAGCTGCCAGGGGCACAGTGTGATCTGCCAGCCCTGGAGCACCATCCACCATCACTTCACTGTCCGGGGACCCTCACAGTCACCATCTCACCAGTGGGAGATGGTCTCTGCTTCCCCTTTGGCACAAAAACACTGAGCCCAGCCTGTGGTGCTTCCAGCACCACCTCCATCCACAGGAAGGGTCTGGGGGTTCAGCCCTGAGGTTTCTAGTACTACATGGAGAACAGCTTTTTCCCACTTCCCAACTCATTTTCCACTTGCATCACCATTAACCCTCAGGTGCTCCAGCCCATCTCACACTAAGGATGACCCCCACACCTCTAATCCCTGTGTACTACAGATGCTCCAAGCCCCAGGGTGTGGTTTTTGGGTCCTGGTGCAGCATGAGGACCCACTGCCAGGGCTTATCCCAGAGCATCCCTGGCAGAGCACGGCAGGCACCCAGGGAAGGGTCAGTGCTCAGAACCCTCCAGGAGCTCAGTGCAGGGTCATGGGACACCCTGTGAGGTTGCCCCATCCCTCCCTCCATGCTCACTGCCCACATAAACCCCATCTCTGGCAGGATCCCCGTCCTCACTCCATCAGATTCCTGGACAGCTCACTCCACGCCCTTTTCCCGAGCTGCCCTAAAGGCAGTTACAGGAGGAGCAGTGAGGAGCCTGTCCCGGTGCCAGTAACCCCGGCCAGGCTGTCCCGGGGGCTCAGCCCAGCCCGGCCCAGCAGCAGTGGGGTTAAGCCCGGCCGGGCCCAGCCCAGCAGCAGTGGGGTTAAGCCCGGCCGGGCGGCTGGACAGGCGTCAAGGTGGTTGCTCCATCCATCCCTGCGCAGGCGGTGGGGCCGGAGAGCGGAGTGGGAGCGGGAGCAGGAGCAGGAGCTGCCCTGCCCGTCGCCATGAGCGCAGGCAAAGGTGAGGCTGGGGAACCTGCCCCTGGGCCGGGCTTGGGCTGGGGGGCACGCTCAAACTCTGCTGGGGCTTCAGTCGCCCTTCGCTCTTCTCCTCCACTGCTTAATTAGACATTCTGGGGGCCCCCGAGCTGCCGGGGGGGCTTGCAGGCACTGTAGGGCAGAGCCCAAACCTGGCTGGGGGCTGCAGGGATGAGCAGGGACTGCAGCACAGAGACTCCTTGGCTCTGAGGAACAGCAAGTTAAGGGGAGGCAGCTGGGGAGGAAGGAGGAGAGGGGACTGGGGGGCCTTGCCCCATGAAAGGGAGAAGCTGCTGCAGCCACTGCAGTATAGAGATGAATTCTGGGGGTCCACGCACCCGAGGAGTCCAAGCTGTGGCAGGAGTAGGAGCCGATCCCACACTCTCTCCCAAGGGATCCAGACTCTGAAAACTGCTGCAGCTGCCCTGCGTATGCAAAGGGCTGGGACTGAATCCTCCACCCGCCCAACTCCAGTACTGCAGGCAGCTGGCAGGGGGGTCCCAAAGGGGTCCCTAGAGAAGCTGTGTCCCTGCACTGACCGAGGCCCCTTTCCTCACATCCCACAGCAGGCATCCCCCTCCTGCTCCCCCTGGCCCTGCTGCTGGTCGCCGCCTCCCAGCCCCCCGGGGGGGACCCCCGGAAGGAGCAGGGGCACCCGGACCCGCCCCGCTGCCCCAGCCCCTGTGCCTGCAGCCTGGATGACTACAGCGAGGAGCTCAACGTGTTCTGCAGCGCCCGCAACCTGACACGCCTGCCCGAGGATGTGCCCCCCAACGCCAAGGCCTTGTGGCTGGACGGCAACAACTTCACCCTCCTGCCAGCAGCTGCCTTCAGGAACCTGTCAGCCCTGGACTTCCTGGACCTGCAGAGCTGCCAGCTGGCTAGTGTGGAGCAGCACGCCTTCCACGGGCTGAGGAGCCTCTACCACCTGCACCTGGAGCGCAACCGCCTCAGGCACCTGGCTCCGCACACCTTCCTGCACACCCAGAACCTCGTCTCCCTGAGCCTCAACAACAACCACTTCAGCAAGGTGGAGGAAGGGCTGTTCGCAGGGCTCTCCAACCTCTGGTACCTAAACCTGGGCTGGAACTCTCTGGTGATCCTGCCTGACAAGGTGTTCCATGACTTGCCCAACTTGAGGGAGCTGATCCTGGCCGGGAACAAGCTCCCCTACCTCCAGCACCAGCTCTTCTGCAGCCTCACGGAGCTGAAGGAGCTGGACCTGAGCGGGAACGCACTCAAGGGCATCAAGATCAACATCTTTGTCAAGCTGCAGAAGCTGCAGAAGCTGTACCTGAACCACAACCAGATCAATGCCATCGCCCCCCGCGCCTTCATGGGCATGAAGGCCCTGCGGTGGCTGGACCTGTCCCACAACCGGCTCATCTCGCTGTACGAGGACACCTTCCTGGGCCTCCTGAGCCTGCACGTCCTACGCCTGTCCACCAACTCCATTACCAGCCTGAGGCCCAGGACCTTCAAAGACCTCCAGTTCCTGGAGGAGCTGCAACTGGGGCACAACAGGATCCGGAGCCTGGTGGAAAGGACCTTCGAGGGGCTGGGGCAGCTGGAGGTTCTCAGCCTCAACAACAACCAGCTGCAGGACATCAGGGCTGGGGCCTTCCTGGGGCTGTACAACGTGGCAGTGATGCACTTGTCTGACAACTGCATCAAGGTCCTCCCTGACTTTGTCTTCAAGGGGGTCACCAAGCTGCACAGCCTCCACCTGGAGCACAGCTGCATGGGCAGGATCCGAGCAAGCACATTCTCTGGGCTGTCCAGCCTGAGGCGGCTCTTCCTACAGCACAACAGCATCTCCCTCGTTGAGGACCAGAGCTTCAGTGAACTGCACGAGCTCCTGGAGCTCGACCTGAAGCACAACAGGCTGAGCCACCTCTCGCCCCGGCTCTTCGTGGGTCTGAGCAACCTGGAGTACCTCTTCCTGTCCTCCAACCAGCTCCTGGAGATCTCCCAGGACACCTTCAGCCCGCTCCAGAGACTCTTCTGGCTTGACCTTTCCCACAACCAGCTGGAGACACTGGACAACACTGTCATCTCCCCCCTGACCAATCTACGGTATCTCAACCTGAGGAACAACTCCCTGGAGACCTTCTCTGTGGGCTTCCTGTGCCCCCCCTTCACCCTGGAGCAGCTGTGGCTGGGGGGCAACAACTGGCACTGCAACTGCTCCCTGAAGGGGCTGCGGGACTTCTCCCTGCAGCACCCGGTGGTGGTGCCACGCTTCGTGCAGTCGGTGGCCGAGGGGGACGACACCCAGGTGCCCGTGTACACCTACAACAACCTCACCTGCCAGCACCCCCTGGCCCTGGCAGGGCTGGACCTCCGGGACACCACTGAGGAGAGCTTTGCTCACTGCTGAGCTGGGCTGGCCCCTCCCAGGGGATGAGCAGTTCCCGATGGGGGATCCTCCCCAGCCACCTCCCTGCCCTGTCCCAGAGCAGCAGCAGGAGCTGGGGCTCTGTGGCCATCCCAGATGAGCCCAGCTTTGCCACCACCTCCAGCTGCCACCACAAGGAGAGTAAAGTCCAGGCAATGCTGGATGGGCAGCAGCTCCTGGGCTTCAAACTGAGTATTTCAGCCCTTTAATATTTAAATAGCAGCCCCCAGTTGTTCCCAGTGGGAACATCTCTAAGCCTCCAGGATGGGGGAATCCTGCCCTCCCCCAGCGAGGGGCAACCCTGCCCAGGCCAGGACTTGTATGGGACAAAACAAAGCATCTTCCTGCCACAGAGCAGTGGAGAAATCCTAGAAGCCCCCTCGAGCTTAGGGAAGGGGGCAGAGGACTTGCTTTAACGATTCCTTGCAGCAGCAGAGCCACACGTCACTCACCTGATAAATGGCAGCAGACAAATAAACCTTTGGAGCTATTGCAACCCCTCTTGGAAGTACGTTTGTTCCACAGCTCGTGCTGCCCCCAGCTGGGGTTTCTCCCCAGAGCCTGCTCAGGGTGAGGGGTGCAGATCCTGGGTGGGGGTGAGGAGCTCACAGCATTTCCCACAAGCTCTGGGTGGGTGACATGTGCCCAGAGAGGGAGCAAGAGGTGCCTGGCCATCCCCCTGAAGCCAACAGCCCTGTCAGACTCCAGCGCTGCTCCTGGCTCTCCAAATCCCAAAGAAGTGTTCAAAGGTCAGGTAAAATTTTCCTGGAAAATTGCACATGGGGAAACCTGGTCAGGTGTGGGTCCCACAGGAACAGTGGGAGCAGGGGGGGATGGTGCTCCTGCTCTCCTCCAAGCAATGGCTGCCTGCTATAATCCAGTCTGGTGAGTGGGAATACAACATTTCCCTGTCTTCCTGAGACTTCACTGTGAGGGCAAGTCCCAGACATGGAGAGGGAGGCAGGCAGGAGGGGCTCAGAGCCCAGGAGAGAGGGACATAAGATGCAAGGCCACCACCTCCATTTGCCTCCTCAGCTTAGCTCAAGTCTGCATGAGGAGGGCAGGTCCCAGGGGAGCAGCAGCCCATGGAAAGAGGTCCAGGGAACAGGACACTCGGAGCAAAGAAGCAGAAAGCACCTGGGGACATGGAGGAGTCCAAAGTGTAGCAGGGGAGTGGAGAACACCCATGGCAAATGATCCCAAGGACTGCCAGGGCCAGCCCACAGCAAGACAAGGGACAGGCTGGATCCTGAAGCTGTTACAGAAGAAGGGATTTAGCTGAATTCCAGCAAGGAAACCAGGGAAAAGTAGGAAGTACCTTGACGTACGTGAAGTGCTCGCAACACCAAGACTCAGACCTACAACAAGGTCTGAAGCCATGGAAAAGCAGAAGTCACAGACTTGGATTTCAGAAAACTGTTTACTGCCTGGAACCTTCAAAAATATTCCTGAGCCATATAATGCCCAACAGACCCAAGGCTTTGTTTCCAGCATGATGGGATGCAGACCCCATAGGCAGGAGGGCTCCTGGAGATGTTCCCTCACGTGCAGGACATGCCGTGTCCTCATCAGAAACCAGCGAGCATGGGGGCCTGGCTTGGGTCCACATGGAGCATCCAGCATGACTCAGCCACTGAACCAAGTACTGTGGAATCCATCCCACAGGGAAAGCGGGAGGAGGCACCAGCACACGGAGCCACGATCTGGATCATCAGTGTCATGTGGGTTCACTGAGGGAAGAACAGCCACTTGCCACTGCAGCTCCAGAGTCTCTTTGGATCCAGGGCGATGGAGCAGTACTTCCCTTTTGGAACTGCCATGAACAGCAGGAACCTGTGCTTCCCCTCCCTCCCTCAGCGAGACAGTTTCAGACTTAACCAGCTCCTGCATCCCCCGTCCCAGCTGGCCTAGAGCTCAGCCGGGAACAGTTCAGCTCCACACCCTTCTCAGGAGCTCTGCTGTGATGTATCCAAGATCTGCTGGGCAATGTGAGCCAAGGCAGGGAAGGCAGAGCTCTTGGGAAACTCTTGGATGAAGTCTCTGCCTTCTTCCAAGCTCTGGCTGAGCTGCGGGTCCAGGGGAACACAGCCTGTGGGACAGGAGTGGCAGAGTGAGTGGTTGCTCCTTGTAGGGCAAAGCTCTGGAGTCAGGTTAAAGAAATACACTGCCAGAGTCAACTCCAGGAGAATCAGTAGGAAAGAGCTCTCCAGGAGCTAACTGTCACCTGCAACTGCTTCCCCTGGGTCCAAGACCCCACCACACCCCAGTGCTTCAGCAGAGGTGCTTTCCCCCCTCATCCCAGCCCTTCCAGGCCCGGGGTTCAGGCCTCAGCCCCCATTTCTCAGGGAGGCTCCAGGACATCCCAACATGGTTCTTGGGCAGCTCCAGGCTTGTTTACCCTGTCACCATGACGTCAGCAGCCCGAGCAGGCTGCTGGCACCACCCCCTCTGCCCCAGCCAGGTGCCCACAGGGAGCAGTTTGGATGGCAGAGGAGCAAAGCATGGCCCACAGCCCACCTCTGCCTGGGGCTCATGGGGACTGGAGTCCAGCCCACCTACCCTGTGATGCTGCTTCTCTGCATTCCACCATCCCACAGCATGACAAGATCACCCCTGAGCAGAGGTCTGCTCCAGAGGCCACTCACCCAGGAAGGGCACCCCAGCGTGCTTGGCCAGCTCCTCCCCTCCGCCTTTGGAGAAGATGTTTGTGCACTCCTGGAGGAGGAAGAACAGCAGGGAGTCATGAATTCCAGAGCCCTGTGTGACAGAGCAGGTGCTGCATCACCTGAACAGAGCCATCTCCTCCCCACCCTCCACCTTTAGGGCCCGTGTCCAAGCCCTTCCCAGTTCTCCTCAGGAGAACAGAGCCAGTGGCTTTTCCCAAAGCTGGCACACAGACCTGGCAGCACCTCCCACCCTGGCTCACAGCATCACCCTCATGGCATTTGTTGGGACACCCCACCCCCAGGAAGGGCCCCCAGCAGCCCCGGGGTCCCAGTAAGGTGAGGAAGCTCACGGAGCAGTGGGGGCACACGAAGCCGCTCATGTTCTCCACGACGCCCAGGACCTGCAGCCCCAACTTCTTACAGAACGTCAGCTCCCGCCTCACGTCCCCCACGGACACGGCCTGCGGGAGCAACAGGAACTGGGGTGGCCTTCTGTCCACAGCAACTGGGGGTCCAGAGCAGGTGGAAATCAAGTGGAAGGCAGATGTGTAGAACAAGCAGCCACACACAGGCTATGCAAACACCCACTTGGGGGGCATATCCCCCGCAAACCATTCCCAGAGGCAGGTGCCTGCCCAGGAACTCCAGACCCCTGTCCTACCTGGGGTGTTGTGACCAGGATTGCTCCAAGCAGCCTGTAGGGCCTCAAGGCCTCCACGGTGGAGATGTGCTCGTCAGAGGTGCCCGGTGGGGTGTCGACGATGAGGAAATCCAGGTCCCCCCAGGCCACATCGGTGACAAACTGTTTGATCAAAGCTATGAAATAAAAGGGGCAGATAAAACACCACACAACAGGTGCCTTGGGAGCCATGGGTCAGGGGTTGGAAAGCACTCTGGGTGACAAGGACACAGGAAGGGAGGGCAGAGTGATCTGTCAGCACAGCACATGCTGCGCTCTCCCCATCCGAGTGAGCTGAACCCACTCCTGCAGAACAGGAGCCTCATTCCCACAAGGAATGACATGACCAGAAGGCATCAGCACCTCCAGGAGGGTTCATAGAAGGTTTCAGGGAAGGTTTCCCCAGTCCCAAACCCCACCATTACCATTTTTCTTGGGTCCTCTCCACACCACGGCATCGTCCGGCTGCTCCAGCAGGAAGCCGATGGACATGAGGGCGATAGCCCTGTCCTGGCCCACGAACACGGGCACCCAGCCATTGTCACACTGGTGCACAGCCCTGTCCTGCACCCTCAGCATGCGAGGGATGCTGGGCCCACACAGGTCCACGTCCAGGATCCCCACCTGTGAGACCAGCACAGCCCTTCAGCCAGGGTGGGCTCAGAGCTTCCAGGCTCCTTCCCTGGCAGGGGGAGGCAGCCCCCACAGCTGGGCTGCTCACAGCCAGGTCTGAAACACAGTTTTAAAGAACTGCTTTAGATCTGACTGCACTCCCGCCCTCCTTCCCCCCAGGGGCATCTCCTGGGTGTTTCCAAGCACTTTATGCCAGAATCCAAATAGCATTGGCTGCCCAGAGCCTTTAAAAAGACCCTCAGGGAATTCAGCCTGTCTTGTGCATGCACAGTTCCCTTTTGTCCCCACTGTCAGTGTCCTTCAGCTCACCTGCTTCACCCCCCAGAGAGAGTGGGTGTTACACTACAAACCAGCAGAGTAATTTCTCAGTGCCTCAACTTCAAACAGTAAATATTGGGTGTTTTTAGTCTCTTGGGTAAAAGAGAAATGAACTCACTTACCTGACCCAGTTACCTGCAAACACAGAAGGATCACTCAAACCACTCTCACAAACAGAAAACGCACAGGCGTCCCACACAGGACACACACACAGCAAGCAGAGCAAAGCCCAGCCCAGCTGGAGGCTGGGAAAGGGAAGGCAGAGCTCCCCCCACCCCACTCCACTCACCCTGTGCCCGTGGTGCCGCAGTGCCAGGGCCAGCTCGGTGCTCAGGGTACTCTTGCCCACACCGCCCTTCCCCGACAGCACCAGCAGGATGTGCCTCACCCCCAGCAGGTTGGTGCTTCTCTCTGGGAGGAAAGACAAGGAGGCATCAGAGTCTCTTCTGCTGAGAGACAGCAGCCTCTGCCACAGGCTCTGCTGAGGTGACAGTGGCCATCACTGCCCCAGCAAGTCTCCTTTAAGTGTATCATGGAATCATGGAATATCCTGAGCTGGAGGGACCCACAGAGATCATCCAGTCCAATCCCTGGCCCTGCACAGACACCCCAACAAGTCTCACCCTCTCCCCAAGAGTGTTCTCCAAACACCCCTTGAGCTCTGGCAGCCTTGGTGCTGTGCCCACTGCCCTGGGGAGCCTGTTCTGAGCCACCTGCCCTCTGGGAGAAGAACCTTTTCCTGAGATCCAACCTGACCCTCCCCTGACACAGCTCCAGGCGTTCCCTGGTCCTCACAGAGCAGCGGTCACTGCTGCTGCTCTGGGGAAGATGCAGCTCCTGCTGAGCTCTGCCCTCAGTGTAAGGGACTGGGAAAGAAGAGCTGGATGTGCCATAGCCCTTCTGCCATTAGAAAAGGGACAAAAAGACAGTGGAAGTAAATATTCCATGAGGAATCGGCTTGTCCCGATGACCTCAGTGGCAACTGGGCAGCAAAGCACTAAACACCGCCGGGGGCTGGTCAGGCTCGGCCTGGGGCTGGGGTGAGCTCAGGCCCTTGGCGTTTCCTTCCTCTAGTGTCACACCAGTCGCTTCCTGCCAGTCCCACGCTCCTGTCCTGCCTCCCAGCCGTTCCCTGTGTGCTGTCAGCGCTCCCGGGGCTCTGCTTTGGGCTCAGCCCCCGCGTCCGACCAGCGCGAGGCCGGGACGCTCGGGGCAGGGGGTTGGACCGGGGCTCCCGTCACCGCCGGGCAACGCCACCAACCCCCGGGCCCGCGTCCCACCGGCACCGACTGCCCGCGCCGGCACCGGGGCATGGAGCCCGCCCGCACCATGGCCGAGCTCATCCGCGCCTCCGCCGACGGTAACGGCTCCGGGGCCAGGACGGGGAGGGGGGAGAAGGAGATCGGGGAGGGACCGGGGCCCCGCGGCGCCCTCAGCACCCCAGAGCTGCCAGCGGCAGCGGTTACTCTGTAGTTCCTCGGAGCTGCCCCAGCGGGAGCCGGGCCCGGGCCCCCGACGAGGCCCTAGCCGGGGCTCCCGGCACCGGGACTCATGCCCAGCACTGCGGCACCGACCCGGCCCGAACACCGCGGAGCTCCCCGGGAACGGGTCTCAACCCCGCGTTGGGGCCTGTCAGCCCCCCAAAGGCTCGGACCCCCGGGGTCCCGCTCCCCGCCGAGACCCGGTTCTGCCCCGCGGTGCCGATTCCCGCCCTGCTCCCGTTCGCCCCTGGGTCCCGCTCACCGCCCAGCCCGTCCATGCTGCTGCCCCTCCCGCTTCCGCCTTCCGGCGGCTTCAAGCCCCGCCCCCTCCGATTGGCAGGCACTCTGCCCAATCGCAGGTCTCGCTCTCACCGGTGAACTCGCCCCCAGAGCTTCGCAGCCAATCCAGCTCTCTGGCTCCTCCTCC
>VXAY01002769.1:0-13118 GCA_013399855.1 Oxyruncus cristatus | reverse complement strand
GGATGTTTTGTACGTCCGCAGCAGGCCCAGGGCAGTGCCCGTACCTGTGCTGGCACTGCTGGGGCACCTTCAGCCCTGGCGGCGGTTCTGGGCCCCTCATAACAAGAAAGCCGTGGAGGGGCTAGAGCAGCGGGAACGGGAAGGGAACGGAGCTGGGAAGGGGCTGGAGCAGCAGGAGCAGCTGAGGGAGCTGGGGGGGCTCAGCCTGGAGCAAAGGAGGCTCAGGGGAGACCTTCTTGCTCTGCAACTCCCTGACAGGAGGGGGGGGCCGGGGGGGGGGTCGGGCTCTGCTCCGAGGGAACAAGGGACAGGAGGAGAGGGAATGGCTCAAGCTGTGCCAGGGGAGGTTTAGATGGATATTGGAAAAATTTCTTCACTGAAGCATGGTCAGGCCCTGTCAGGGACCCCAACCTTTGCAAGGGGCTGGTGGAGCAGAGCATGCTGTTGGCTGCTGTGGGTGCTCTTCATAACTGGAGAGTTTCTGGTGTGGTTGTAGGTGCTTCCCCCCTGGCTATGTTTGGCAGGCATGTAAGCCCTCTGATTTCGGCAGGTAGGATGCCCGGGGCCCTTCAGAGCATCCAGGGGCACCTGCACAACTGGCCATGGCTTGGCCTGTCCTGCTTTTCCAGGAGCTGTTGGCACAAGTCAAGACTGAGGCACAGGAAGAGCAGGGACAGGAGCTTTATGGCCAGCCCTGGCTTGGGGCTGACCCACTGCAGATCCACAGGATCCACAGCCCCAAGGGCTGAGCCAAGGGAGCAGGTTCAGGGGATGGCATGGGGGGTTACATCCCTAGGTGCCTCTTGGTGGGGAGTTGATCACTGCAAAGATAAACTTCAGGGAAATGAGATTGGAAGCTGAGGTTTCCCTGTCACATCCAGGGCAACGCTCCTATGTGGTGGCTGGGGCTGGTGTGAGCTGTCAGGATGTGCACAGGGAAGGGGCCTTTGGAAATCTGATCGACATCTTCCCTTCTGTCTGTTCCCTTGAGGCAAGTCGGGACAGGTCTGTGACAAGGCTGGGTTCCCTCCAGTGAGAAGGAAAGTGGTTTCTCCCCGGCCCAAAACACTGAGAGCAGAGTGTTCCCTCCCCAGCTGCAGGTGGACAGACACTTCCCGCAGACGGACCCGCACAGGGGCTTGGGGTGGGGGCAGGGCAGTGCAGGGGCACAGAGCCAGGACACTGCCATGTCACAGAGCAGCCTGCTCTGATGGAAGGTGTCCCTGCACATGGCAGGGGGTGGAACTAGATGAGCTTTACGGTCCCTCAACCTTTCTGTGGTTCTGACATCCCTGAGGCTCCCTGGGAGAGGGGCAGCTGGATCCATGGGTGCCAGATCCATGCACTGCTGGCTCTCGGGAGTGTTTCTGGGGGCCATTTGAACACCTGGGCTTGGGGAGAGGGGAAGTTGATCCTGCCCAGAGCAGCATGTTGAGGTTTGCAGAGCCTCTTGATGGGGACAGAGCCTCCTTTGGATCAGTTGAGGCTGTGCAGATGTGGCTGGTGACGGGGGGGTGGGGTGGCACAGCCTGGGGGTGGCCGTGGGGTGGGTGGCCCTGTGTGACCCTGTCCCTCTCCCCAGCCTACCTCGCTGGCAGCACCATGGCACGGCGCCCGCGCAGCAGCCGCGCCTGGCACTTCGTCCTGAGCGGGGTCCGGCGCGAGGCCGACGGCAGGGCCGGCACACGCGGCTGGGGGTACGATTCCGACGGGCAGGTAGGATGGGCCAGGGGCTCGGGGGGAGTGTTCTGCCTGACACGGACAAGGTCTCTACCTGACACTGGCTCAAGGTCTCTGTAACTGAGCAGCAGAACTGGCCCAAAGCACAAGAGTTTTAGGAATATTCGATGTGATTGTCCCGCTCTGCTCTGCCCTGGGGCAGCCTCACCTGCAATATTGGGGCAGTTTAAGGCACCACAATATAGGGAAGATCTGAAGTCATTAGAGAGTGTCCAAAGGAGGGCAGTGAAGATGGTGAAGGGCCCTGAGGGGAAGCCGTGTGAGGACACTGAGGGCACTTGGTGTGTTCAGCTGGAGAAGAGGAGATTGAGGGGAGACCTAATTACAGTTCAAACTACCTGGGCAGGGGCAGAGGAGGGGCAGGCCCTGAGCTCTGCTCTGGGGGGACAAGGGACAGGACTGAGGGAATGGCTGGAGCTGTGTCAGGGCAGGGTCAGGTTGGATTTCAGGAAAATGTTCTTCCCCCAGAGGGTGGTTGGGCACTGAACAGACTCCTCAGGGTAGTGGGCACAGCACCAAGGCTGACAGATCTCAGGGAGTGTTTGGATGATCCTCGGGGGCGCAGGGTAGGACTGTTGGGGATGGGCCTGTGCAGGGCCAGGGTTGGACTCGATGACCCTTGTGGATCCCTTCCAACTCAGCACATTCTGTGGTTCTGTGTAAGCTAAATGTTTTTTTCAGCATAGAATGTGTTTGTCATACTTAAGAATATTGTATGTACTTTGTGTATCTTTTGAAAGTAGAGCTCTGGATATGTGTTTGAAGTGGATTGGTTCCCCAGTCCAGCTGGCTGCTCCCTCCTGGGCTGTGTGGGGCTGGGAGGGAGCAGGGTGGCTTCAGCCCATGAAGTTACAGGCTCAGGTATCTTTAGTTGAAGTTCCCTTACATTTCCTGCTCTGTAACATGCACATCCAGGTTTGCTGGAGATGGCGACACAGCAGCAAAAGCAGTCAGTGAAACATTGTGAGGAGGGACTTTGATTCACTTCTGCCATCCTTCACTCTTTTCCCTAATTTCTGAGTGTGTGAGTTGAGTTCCCTGTGCAGAGGTGGGGGCACAAGAAGCTGCTCCAGGAGCTTCAGAGCCAGGCTGAAGCCATGAGGCCACTGCCAGAGCACAGTGTCCAAACCCAGACCCTGTGCTCCCAGAAAATGAGCAATTTGCGGTCAGAACAGCTTTCAGTTCTTGCAGGCACAGAAACGACTGGATTTCTGTAGTTAGGGAAGTTAGAAGTTAGCAGAGACAAAACTCATGCTCTTGAGCGTCCAAGCTAGAGGAAGAGGGCTGGGCAAGACATGTGTAAGCCTGATTTCAATTCCCTCTGTCTTAAACAGCTACAAGAATGTGAGTTTAAGGGATTTTTGTTGTTAAATACCCCCTTCAAAGTCTGCCATGGGGGTGAATAATGAGCAGGTACACCTGAGCAGTGTGTAAACCCCGAGTAACTTGCTGCTATAGTGGTAAGAAGCAAACCAAACCTCCCATAACGTAGGAGCAAGATGGGGCTGTGACTACCATAGTGTCCAGTGCAGGGACACTTTGGTCTCCTGGCATTAGGGAACAGTAAATCAAATTTTTGTGTTCATGGATGAAAGTAAACAAAAGCCCTTAATGCTGCTGTAGGTTTCCTGTGGGCCTGTGCAGCACTGGCCTGAGGAGCTGAACTTTGTTCTGCCCTCCTCTCCCTTTTCCTCCTTGGCTTTTGTGCCTCCCTGGCTCCTCTCAGCCCCCAGGATGTACTTTGTGTGCTCAGCTGGGTGCTCAGCTGGTCTCCAGCTGGCTGGAACCTGCCCCTGAAAGCTGAAGCCTTAGCACAGAGTTTGCTTAAAAACGTGTGTCACAGATTTGTGCTGTGACCCTGCTGTGACAGCTCCTGGCCCTGGAAGGCACAAAGAACATACACATGGTGCAAGTGCTGAGAGGTCCCTGCAGCTCAGGAGACACTATCCATGTCCCAGAGCAGAGTAATTCCATGGGCACACCTCCCTGTGATGTGGCACAAGCCTGGGGAGGTCCTCACACCCCCTGGGCACAGCAGAGCAGTGCCAGGACAGCTCCCTATGCTGGGGACACCCAGCAGTGACTGTTCCCTGTTCTCCACGTGACCGTTCCCTGTTCTCCCAGCAGCACAGTGACTCGGACTCGGAGCCGGAGTTCTCCCTGTCTCCCTCCATCCCCAGCGCCATCCCTGTGACAGGAGAGTCCTTCTGCAACTGTGAGAGCCAGAGTGAGGCCCCGTTCTGCTCCAGCCTGCACGCCCTGCACCGTGTCCGGGACTGCCGCTGCGGGGAGGAGGACGAGTGTAAGGGCTGCCTGTGCCCACTGTGCTCGCTCGGGGGGCAGGGGCTGCACCCCAGCACAGCTCCTGCCCCTGTCCCACAGTGCTGCTCCTTTGGTTACATCCCCAGGCCATGAAGGAAGATTACAGCCTGTGCCAGCTGTCGTGTTCCCAGGGCTCAGAGCTGAACTTGTTAAGGCGGCAGAGTTTCACCTCTGGGAACCTGCTTTCCGATCCAGCTTAGGCCACCAGTGAAACAGGCCACGGTGCTTAGGGCTCTCCTGATCCCTGGAATGCTGGCGGGATGCCCGGCATGGCCTGCTTGGAGCACAGGGTGGACTTGGGCTGGCTGAGAGAGCCATGGCATGGCAGAGCCACCCCCTGAGCCTGCGGGGAGTGGAGGGAGAAGGGAGGCTCTGCTGGGTCTGCTGAGCCAGAATGGGGACTGGAGGATGCTGACAGTTTGGGAGCACTGAACCATCCCTGGTGGGACACTGTTCAGGCCTCAAACAACTCATAGCTTAAGATTTACCCTCTTAAACAACAAAAAAAATTACAGATAAAAACCCCAACAAGCCTTCAAAACAATGTCCCCCTGTGGACATTTGGCTTGGGGATCACTCCCTGAGGATC
The DNA here is from genome assembly GCA_013399855.1 of Oxyruncus cristatus. NCBI lineage: Eukaryota > Metazoa > Chordata > Aves > Passeriformes > Cotingidae > Oxyruncus > Oxyruncus cristatus. The sequence goes on along the minus strand of VXAY01002769.1, from coordinate 8,467 downwards.
TTTACCCATGCCTGTGCTCTCTGTGATCCTCAACAGATTTCGACTGGGTGTGGGATGACCTGAACAGGTCGACAGCCACCCTGCTGACGTGTGACAACCGCAAGGTGAACTTCCACATGGAGTACAGCTGTGGCACCGCCGCCATCCGTGGCAACAAGGAACTGGTGGACGGGCAGCACTTCTGGGAGATCAAGATGACCTCCCCAGTGTATGGCACTGACATGGTACGTGGGCCTGGTGGGTGAGGGGCTGGACATGCCCCGGCCGTGTGCCCTGGACTCATCCCACAGCGTGGGCAGCAGGGGAGGGGAGGATTCTGCCCCTCTGCCCCCTCAGGTGAGACCCCCCTGCAGAGCTGCCTCCCAATATGGGGTCCCCAGTACAGGAAAGACAGACTTGTTGGAGCGAGTCCAGAGGAGGCCACGGAGATGCTCCCAGGGCTGGAGCCCCTCTGCTCTGGAGCCAGGCTGGGAGAGATGGGGGTGTTCACCTGGAGAAGAGAAGGCGCCAGGGAGACCTGAGAGCCCCTTCCAGGGCCTGAAGGGGCTCCAGGAGAGCTGGAGAGGGACTTGGGACAAGGGCCTGGAGGGACAGGACAAGGGGGAATGGCTTCCCACTGCCAAAGGGCAGGGTTCGATGGGATACTAGGGGAAAATTCCTGGCTGTGAGGGTGGGGAGGCCCTGGCACAGGTTGCCCTGAGAAGCTGTGGCTGCCCCTGGATCCCTGGAAGTGTCCAAGGCCAGGTTGGACGGGGCTTGGAGCAACCTGGGCTAGTGGAAGGTGTCCCTGCCCATGGCAGGGGGGGGAACGAAATGGTCTTGAAGGGCCCTTCCAACTCAAACCAGTCTGGGATTCTGTGAACAGGACACTGACCTTCTCCAGCTGTTCAGCTGGGCCTTCTCACTTAGGAAAGGAAATTGGAGCTGGGAGCCTTTAGCTCCATCCTGAAACCTATGACTTGGCTTCACCAAACCCTCTGGGTGTTCTGGGCTGAACCAAGAAGGGGAGGGGAGAGCCAGAAGTGGAGTCTTGATTGTGTTTTGTTCCTTGAAAAGACATTAATCCTGCCTTCTTCTTCCTGGCCTTGCTCCCAGATGGTGGGAATTGGGACGTCGGATGTGAATCTGGACAAGTATCGCCACACGTTCTGCAGCCTCCTGGGCAAGGACGAGGACAGCTGGGGACTGTCCTACACAGGTAACATGGACAGGCAGCAGTGGCACAAGAGGTTCCTTAGGAGGTTGAGGCCAAAGAGGCACCTGACATGTGAGTCCCTTTGTTAAGGACACCCAGAGTGGCTCCTGGTAGCTCTTGGAGCATCAGTCCTGGTCGTGTTTTGCAGAGCCCTTAGACCGAGTGTGGGACCCTCCAGGGCACCTGGGTGCCACTGTCCCATCACCAGTTTGGAGTTGCGCTCTGGAGTCGCAAAACCTCAACTTGCCCCTTTCCATTGGCCACCCCGGCATGGCATGGATGTTTCAGACCCTGAGTGAGGCTGTACCAGCAGGAACTCAGAGCACTGGGATTGGGGGTGACTTCCTGGAGCACAGGTTTTCCACAGAATGCCATTCTTTTTGTATGTTTTAAGGTCTGCTGCATCACAAGGGAGACAAAACAAACTTCTCTTCGAGGTTTGGCCAGGGCTCCATTATTGGGGTGCATTTGGACACGTGGCACGGGACACTCACGTTCTTCAAGAACCGCAAGTGCATCGGTAAGAGCAGTGGCTGAGGCGGAGGGGTGGACAGGGGGAACTCCGAGTCTGGCTGCAGCAGAAAACACTGGCAAAGCAGAAGACCAAGATGTGAAGTGAGTGGGAGGAGGGTTACATTTGCTGTTTAATAGGTTGGGATTTTGGAAGGCTTTTTCAATGGGTTCAAGGTAGGTGGGAGGAGCGAGATGCCCTTGTCTAAACTCCCGGGTGCTGTGCCCTGGCAGGGGTTGCGGCCACGAAGCTGCAGAACAAGAAGTTTTACCCCATGGTTTGCTCAACGGCAGCCAAGAGCAGCATGAAGGTGATCCGGTCCTGCGCCAGCTGCACGTCCCTGCAGTACCTGTGCTGCTTCCGCCTGCGCCAGCTCCTGCCCAACTATGTGGACACGCTGGACGTGCTGCCCCTGCCCCCGGGACTCAAGCAGGTGCTGCACAACAAACTGGGGTGGGTCCTGAGCATGAACTATAGCACGTCGAAGCCTTCGTCCTCCTCCTCCTCGGGGAGTGACTCAGACAGCTCCTGCTCGGACGCAGAGGCCTGTCAGAGGAAGAGGTGCAGGAGGACATAATGTCTCTGGGGGCGGGGGTTTGTTCCCCCTCTGGGTCTGATGCACCTCTTCCTTCATGGGGACATCCATTGCTACTTGCTGGCAAAGATTTCCCTTACGCTGTGGAAATCTTTGACCTCAACATCCATCACAGGCATTGAGAAGAGCTCTTGGCTCCAAGAGGTGCCAGCTCTGACACAGGAAAACAACGGTCAAGTATCTGAGCTTCATCTCCTGACTTGCTATAAGCAGCGCCTCTTCCTGAAGGATCCTTCTTCTCCCTGTTGGCACAGAGAAGATTTAACAAGTTGGACTCGATGACAGGAGTTGGACTCGATGATCTTTGTGGCTCCCTTCCAGCTCAGGATATTCTGTGATGATTAAGGCAGACTCACAGTTTCAAAGCACACTGGACTCCAGTCAAGTAATGGCCCTGCCTCCTCAAGGCACAGTCAAGGCCAGTCCTCTCCTCCTCCCTGCGTGCAGTTTGGTGTCTGCCATGAACTCGTCCCTCTCTGGGGCCCGACGGAGCAGCCCCAGTGCAGGGAAAGGGCCCCCGCTGTGTGAGCGGGGACAGGGCTGGGCTGGGGGTTCCTCCAGCCCCCTGTGACTTTGCTTTGCATGTTTGTTCCTGCTGCTTCTCTTCTGTCCAAGACTCTGTTAAACTGTAATAATAAAAGTAGAAACTGTCTGTGGTTCCTCTCAGGGCTCTTGAGGGCAGCAGCCTGCAGGTGCTTGGCAAAAATAGCCAGGCCAGCCCAGCCAACAGCTGGAGGCACCAGTTGTGTTAGAGCTGGAGGAGGTGAAAGCAGTGATCACCTTGTGTCTGCCCTGGGCAGGGCTTCAGTGCTTCCCCCTGAACCAGCAGCATGGCTGGGATGATCCTCAGTGGAGCCAGACCGATGCCCATGGCTGAGCACTGGAGGGGAGGCTGCAGGGTTTATAGTGCCCATCCTCTGCCAGGACACGCTGGGACAGACCCCTTAAATCCTCCTCCCAGAGCCTGGCACTCGGAGCAGTCCCTGCCCAGCCTTCTTGGTCATGCTGAGGGGAAATGCTGGATTAGGGCCTGGACAAATGACTAGTTCTGTAGTGGTGCTACTGCCAGGGAACAGGCTCTGTGCTCCTTCAGGAATGGTGCTAGTGCCAGGCCAGCCCCTGTGGGACCTGTGGGGCTTTACCTCAGCCTGTGAACCCTCCTCTGGTGGGCAGCACCTTTGCTTAGGATTCAGGGCTGAGCTGGTGCTGTCAGGCTTGCAAAGGGAAAGTGGGACAGGACTGAAATATGGATGGGAAATGGCTTTATCCAGTTCTCTCCATGGGTTTCCTCCCAGCAAGTTCCAGCCACTGCCTTTTCCTCTGCTCTCATTACAGACACCCATAGAGTCAGGTACCCTATGGTACCATGTGCACTTACTCCCCCCACTGAGCCTCCCACCTCCATGCCTTTCCTTCCCACATCCCAAATCCTGAAGGCAGCTCTTCCTTCTCTGGGAACATGCTTTGAATGAGAAGCTGACTCCAGTAGGTCAGGCTCTGTCAATCCCTCTGGATCGGTGCTCCAGCCAGGCCAAACTGCTGGGCTGCTCTTCCCCAGGACCTACTTCAAGCATCAGCAGATGGACGCAGAGGAGTCCCTGGCAAGGAATAACCTGGTATGGAGAGGCCTTCCCATTTCTGTGGGTCCGGCTGCTACTGCTCTGAGCCAGCAAGGCTTTGGGAGGACGTTCTGATGCCCAAAAAGGCTCAATGAACTGTTTAGAGACAGAATTCAGCCTTTAAACAGCAAAGGTGTTTATTGCATACAACGTTGGAGAGCTCCCCAGTTCGCACTGGACAAAGAAGCTCTCTCTCGTTTGAGTGAGAAGTCAGGATTTTTATACAAAGTTTGCGAGGTATTGCAACATTTCTACATACATATTAATCAGATTGTGACATCTAATTACAATATTCATATTAGGTGGGGTACCATGTGTTAGGGGCTTGCAAAGCTCTCCTTGACTCACGGTTTCTTTATCTCTCCAGATGCCCATTCTATCTTTATTTATGACTACTAGGTTGACCTTCTTGCTATCTTTACTAGAACAGAACAGAACAAACAATCTCTGCTGTATTTCAACGTAAGCAGAAACTCTTTCTCGGTTTCAGGTCGGGGGTTCTGTGTCACTGGGAAAGGCTCCAATGAGCAATCCCAAACCTCAGCAGGCACTGGGGGGGCCCTGACCCCCACTCTCCTGGCTGCAGCTATTTCTGAGTAAAAAACAGTGTTTGCTTTGGGAAAAGAGAATCCCATCCTAACCCACCACTTCCCATGGAGTTTTCTGGAGCTTATTTGGCATCTCCTTGTGTTGGGAGTTCAGTTATCAAACTCCCCTGAGCTCTGCCACCCCAAGTATGGGGTTTCTCTTGCCAGCTGGTTCTGACAGCTGGTGAATGTTTCCCAAAGTAACTCAAATAGGACCCACCTGCCCACAGAAGCCACAAGCAGGACCTACAGTAGCAGGTCCAATCCCCACAAAGAGCCAGATCAGGACGGGTAAAGTCATGACATGTTGCCAAAAACACAAGGCTTGTCCAACAACTCACCTAAAAGGCTGTGAGACAGACCCACATCCAGCCCCTATTCCAACTGCTTCTCAGCTCTCATAGGAGACCCAGTTTTCAGCCAGCAGAATAGAGAGCTAGGGCAGCTGAAAGAGGAAATGAGAGCCAAGAGGATGAAGAAAACATCTCTAACAAGGCATTTATTGATGTGCAAGTCTCTGTTCTGAAAGGGAATCAGCTGCTTCCTCTGGCTTGGCTCCCAGCTGCAGCTCAGCCACTGCTGAGCATGGGCAGATAAAACAAGGAGTGACCAACATGGCCCACAGTCTCCTGTGGGGACCAGGACAGGTCCAGGACAAGGTTGGGTTGATGGATACCGGGAGAAGGTAGTTGTGGTGGCATAAGTCTGGTCTTCCCACTGATGTCCTCTGTCACAGCGATGTCGCTCAGCACAAGTTTTTCACCTGTGCTGCATTCTCCACAAGGCCTTTGAGCACACAAGAGAAGGAAGCAGCACAAATGTTCTAGGAGACCCCAGCCTTCTCTGCAGGGCTCAATCCCACAGTTACAGCGAGGATGCATGACTCAGCCTTCATCCAAACATACCAGAATGGGGGATAAAGCTCAGAAGAAACAAGCTCTATCACTTGGAAAAGACCTCACACAATCTAAGTTCTGTGCTTCCCCTCCAGAGAGAGCTGGAAAGCCACTTCATGGACTCCCAGAATGGTTTGGGTTGGAGGGACCGTAAAGCTCATCTCATTCCACCCCCTTCCATGGGCAGGGACACCTTCCACTAGCCCAGGTTGCTCCAAGCCTCATCCAACCTGGCCTTGGACACTTCCAGGGATCCAGGGGCAGCCACAACTTCTCTGGGCAACCTGTGCCAGGGCCTGCCCACCCTCACAGGGAACAATTCCTTCCCAGTGTCCCATCTAACCCTGCCCTCTGGCAGTGGGAAGGCATTAAACTCATCTTCTTGTGAAAAGGCTGTGCTTGGGACAGAGATCAAAGCTCCAGGGGAAGGAAAAGGAGAGTATTTGATCACATGAGACTAAAAAAAAAGGTCTGTCACAGTTCGTCATTTACTGGATGATTAATGTTCACAAAAACAAGCACTTGCTGACAAAACATGTTTTGACCCATTGGCTGAGCTGCCAGAAGGGTCAGATGGCATCCCAGTCTAACCCTGCTCCCCACACACCTCACTGTGCCACTCTAACTCAGGAACCAGCAGAAAGCTGAGGGGGGTGGGGAGAGGGAGAACTCAGAGAGCTAAATCAGCTCCCTGAAGGATCAGACAGCAGAAGAGCAAGGCAAGTGTGGGGTACACACCCAAGAGAGCTTGGGTGTCCTGTGGAAATGCCTCTCAGTAGGGGTGACACGTTCTCTGCCTCAGGGGGATGTAGCAGCAGCCACCTGAGACACCACACACTTCACATCAAACAGACCATGTTGGACGAGGCAGTGGGTGCTCCCAACTCTCCCTGGCTGGGCTGGGCAACCACAGCTACCAACAGAGGAACACGCAAAGATGCTTCGAGTGGGTCCTGGGAGGTGAGACCAGGGCAGGGAGAGGCCTGGGAGGACCAACAGCAGGGTAAGCAGCTACTGTTGAAACAAGGCTCTGGTTTAATCACACCCAGAGACAAGCCTTGCCTCTGGAGAACTGATTCCACCCTCAGGGCTTATTTGCTCCACCAACAAAAAGACCTTGAAGTAGGAAGGCCATGGCAGCCCCCTCTGCCCTTGTCCTCAAAGCTTTAACACAGATGGGTTTGAGGGCTCACCTGTAACAGGGACTTGGGCAGGGATTGCTTCCACTGGAGCTGCTGCTGCTCTGTCCAACTGCTGGCATCATCTCTCCACGCTTGCCAGAGTCCCATGCTGTCCTTCTCCACTTGCATCCCCTGGCCCGGGCGCCGGAAGGGCTGAAAGGAAAATCCTGCAACTCCAGCTGGAGCAAGGCCTGAAGCCAGTGTGTTCACAGAGCACAGCCCAGCAGACCCTGCAGCCTTCCCTGGCATTAAGCTGTGGGCTTCTTCTAAAATCTCTTTCTGACAAAGCCTAACATTTTCCCCCCCTCTATTTTCTTTCCTTCCCCAGAAATCTCCAGAACACTGGGGTGAAAAGATCTTCCTAAGGCTTTTCCCCTCCTTTCCTAGTGCTGTGCTACTGCTGCATTTACCATGAGCAGATTTTCATCAGCAGAGACTCAAAATGATCATGAGACGCATCTGGTCTGGGCCCTTCCATTGATGGAAGTTCCTGTAACTTTCACTGAGGCTTCCCAAAGCTCTGGGCTTGGGATGTGATGAGTCCAGCACGACTCACTTGTACAGGTGGTTTGTTACTGCCTTTGTCAGGCCAAATTTCTGCCATGTGTCTAGGGACAGAAATTCAATGTCACTCCACAGCTGCAGCACCTGGAGAAGAAGTGACAGGAGAAGCAAGAGGTGAAACGTAACACACGAACCAAGAGGCCAAGGACAGGCTCAGGTGAGCCAGGACAGCCTGAGGCCCTTACCCTCCTCACCCCTGGGCCAGAAGCACTGGTGTCAGCCCTGGCCACCACAGGCACCTGGGGAGAGCAGCAGGGCAGTGCTGGAGTCACCAGACCTGGAAGTGCTCAAAAAATGAGTGGATGTGGCACTTGGGGACATGCTTCGTGGACAGTGTGATTGTCAAAGGTTGGACTTGATGCTCTTGGAGATATTTTCCAACCTTAATGATTCTCTGAATGAGCACATGGGTGGGACACATGCCTGGGAGGGCTGGGCTGGGCTGGGCTGGCAGGGGAGGGGGTTGGGCTGCCCCAGAGCAGTAGCTCTATTTACTCAGCCACAGCAAAGCTGCTCATGCTTCTTAGCTCCCGGTAAGCCACAAGTATAACCCCCTTTGGAGCACACTCTGGCAGGGCAGGAATTTACTGCAAGGGATATCAAGCCGGGGTTTAGGTGCTGTTTGACCTAGTTTATGAGTGCCGTGACATCACAAGGAGCAGTCCTGGGGGCACAAAGGGACACAGGCTCTGCAAGGCATAGACCTGAGCAAGAACTGAGAACCCCTTTCACAGCTGGGCAGTGGGTGGTGGGCTGGGGGAGGGCAGGCTGGGTCTGAGCCCTTCTGAACAGGCTTAAGAACAGGAGGCCTCAAATGCTGCCTCAAATTCGAAGTCCTTCCTCAATCCCATTGCCAGCCAAGGTGCAGGAGGATGCAAGTGGATGCAACCTGATCCAAGCCATGAGAGAGGGTGGGGCAAGATGGTCTTTAAGGTCCCTTCCAACCAAACCATTCTGTGATTCTATGAAATATTCCAGACAAGACAGACCAAGCTACTGTAGCTGCATCTATGCAGGGGATTTTGGATGTGATCACACCATCAGCACAGAGGAGATTCCTCTGCTGTGCATGTTCCAGGACAGCGAGGACCCAGGCACAACAGTGAGACATTCAGGGGACAAGAAAAGGGCTCCAGGCCCTGAACATCTCAGAGGGCACTGAACAGCAGCCCTCCTGGCTCACCTTTGTCCCCAGAGCATCAGCACTGATCTCTTCACTAGCATTGCCTTTTCCAGCCTATCATTGTCTAGTCTTGGACTGGGGGATGGACAGACTGAGAATTTCTCAGGAAGAACCATCATGGCCAGGCTTCATGAAC
>VXAY01002768.1:37249-50759 GCA_013399855.1 Oxyruncus cristatus | reverse complement strand
CTGTTGTCACAACCTGTTGTCCTGCGAGGCTGTGGGTTGGGCAGTGAAGCGGAACCAGCATAATCCCCTCTCTCACGTGGTGGGTGGGAGTGGGACTGGCCCGTGGCACGGAGAGAGCTGGGTGGGGGGATGGCACCTGCCTGGATGCTGTGCTGGCACAGGCTGGGCTACCAGCCGTGCCTGTGGCATTCCCTGGGGATGTCAGCACGCACAGCCACTCCGTGAGGGCGCTGGGGGGGCCCCCAGGGCTTTGGGCTGAGGGTGGAAACTCGGAGGCAAAGGAGACAGTTGGAGTGGAAGAGATTGATGATGGGAAGTCCCCACCCCGATTGGGCTTTTGGCAGGATATGACACACACACTGAGCTCCTCAGCCCGGGTGGTGCCAAGTGGCTCCTTCTTCCTGGGCCAAATTGCCCCTGCCTTTCACATCATCGCCTTGCAACCAGCACGTTGGCACTTGCAAGGTTTCATCAGCAACCCCTCCGTGGAAAAGAGAGGAAGGGAGGAAAGGGGTTGGTTTTCTTGGGAAAACAACCAGCTCAGCCAGCCCTGGGAAGAACCAGAGCTCTGTGCTGTCACAGCACTTCGGGGCTGAGCTCACACGGGCCGTGCTGGTTGTTGGTGCCTCAGGAACCTCCTCCTGCCCTGGATCCTTCCCAGAGGAGCCGAGTTGGAATTCTGTGAACAGAGGATGCCACAGGGAGCAGCTGCCCTGCGTCTTCCAAGGAATGGGATGGCTCTTAGGGCGCGATGTGAGAACAGAGCAGAGCCCCGGGCAGGGAGACCTGGAGCTCTGCCTGGGCTGTAGCTGAAGCACAACTATTTCACGATTGGGTTTTTCGTTTGCATGTGCCCCCTGATCCAAATGCCCTCCCAAAACACCTGCAGGGCACGTTTTTCTCACGCAGGCTGACTGCTTGTGAGGACGAGGCTCTCCTGCTTCATTTTGGAGGCAGCTGATTCCTCCCGGAGTCGTGGAATCACGGAATGGTTTGGGTGGGAAGGGGCCTTAAAGCTCATCTTGTTCCACCCTCCTGCCATGGGCAGGGACACCTTCCACTATCCCAGGTTGCTCCAACCTGGCCTTGGGCACTTCCAGTGTCAGCAGCTCACCTCTTTGGTCTCATTTCTAAGACAGCTTGTGAGACAGTTGTCATTCCAAGTACAACTGCTGTGGTTGCCTCAGGGCTTTACCCCATTTGTTTCTCTTTTTAGGTCTTTGGAAGTCATTGCTGGGCTGGAAAGTAACAGCAAGATCTTCACTATCTACGTCCATGGCTTACTGCAGCTGCAGGTGGGTCCTTGCACCCTGGGAATCGCTGCCCTGGGTCTCTCGGGAGGCTGTGGAATTATTTACTGGCCAGGCTGAGTTCCCATCAGCAGGTGGGGAAGGTTTTATGCGCCTTTTCCTAACGCTGATGCACTGAAATGCCTCAGCTGGGGGCACTGGGGAGAACCCGTGGCAGATTCGCCTTTCACACCCTGACCTTTCCCTCTGGGAAACGACAGCCAACATTTCTCCTTTCTGACCCTCCCCTTGCCTTGCCAAGGTGACAGTCGTGTTTCCCTTCTCACAGGAGGGAAGCCAAAGCACAGGGCACCCCAAAAGATGCCGGTGCAGAAAGGATTTAAGTTAAATAAACCTGTAACAGAAAATCTCTCCCTCCCAGGCAAGGCTGATGTTTGGGCAGATCCTGTTCCCCCAGGGAAGGGCAGGAGGCTGCTGGGCTTGGTTGGTGGAGGTGAAATGGGTGTTTTTTCCCCCCCTTTTTACACTGGAACGTGTCAGGTATTTCCCTTTCTCCTGCAGGCTGGGCAATACACCTCCATATTCGTGGACAACAGTGCTGGAGCTCCCGTCACCATCCAGAATGGATCTGACTTCATGGGAATGTTGATGGGAGCGTAGCCGGGAAGGAAAGGATGGGGACCACATCCCTGCAGCGTGCATTGGGACTGAGGGGAAACCCTGACCTTGAAAACTGCTCCCTGTGACTGTGGCATCCTTTCGAACAAGCAAAGAGCCTTTCCCTTCACGGCCCCCTCAGCTTTGCTTTCAGAGGCTGCTGCCTCTCAAGGTCCACACCAGCCTGTCTGTCGTCCAAAACGTGCTTTTGTCCTCCTGACACGGAACTGTTTGATGTTTGATTTGTGCTTCACCTGGTGCTTCACCGAGCAATTTGGGGGTTGTTGTGCCGTGCCTTTGTTTCACAGTAGCACTTGTAGTCAGCATGACTTTTGGGATTGATTGGGGAGGGGGGGGGTTGCTTGACTTTGTAAATGAAGGATTGAGAGGGGGGGAATAACATATCGGCTTTGTTCTGTGTGTTGTGGAGGAAGGAGAACAGGGGTTTGCTCGAAAAACTGCTTTTTCCACGCAATTTTAAGCTGCCTGGGCCCTCCCTCGTGGGAACTGGATATGTTGACGAGGAGTGTGTTGAATTGGAGGGGAATCCAGTCTGAGCTCTGTAATCGTGGTTCTTGATATCAAAGTATTTCCCTGATGTTCCTGCTGAAGCTGAATAACCCACTACCAGTGCTTTGGTGCTGTTATGAGGAGGTAAAACCCAGGGCACCACTTGGAGCTCCCTCCCCGTGTTCTTATGTTTTAGTAAGAAACACCCGTGGCTTGGGCTGCACCACGAAACCAGCACCTCTCAGGTGCACCAGGCTGCTTGTCCAGAGCCTGGCAAAGCTTTGGAGTGAGGCTGGAAACCTTGGAGCAGGCGCAGCACCTCTTGGTGCTTGTTGGACTGCAGTGCACGGAGGAAAGACAGCACAGGGCGAGGCTCGCTCCCGCCAGGTTTTTAGGGTCTGAGCTCTGCCTGGAGCCTGGAAGTGCTGTCAAAGACCATCCAGGGAATGATTCCTGGACAAATCTGGTGCAAATGTCAGATTGAGCCCCCCCCCAAGCAGCTTTGCAGACAAGCTCAGCTTAATACAATGAACGGGTGGGTTAAGGTGTGACCCAAGGGCTGGCAACATCCTGGGATGTTGTTAATCCCAGAGAAGGGCCCCCCATTGTTTAATGCAGCTTTTCCCTTCCAACAGACTCCTGGGCTTTTAGTGATTGAGCTGAGCTGAGGAATTTGTGGGACAGTGTCAGATATAGATGGAAACAAGGCCCCAAAATGAGTCCAGGATGTTTGCAGGGAATGGGAGGGATCCCTTCTATAGTGCTGCAGTTTTTGCTCACTTTGTGCAATGAAAACAAAGATTGCTGGGGCAGCAGAAGGTGTGGAAAATGTCATCCACTGCTGCTTCAGGTTGCTCAATAAATGACATTTCTAGAAGCCCCAGGTCACGCTGCTGGTGAGGTTGGAGGGAGGCAGAGATGTTGTGTTCCAGGAGCTGTAGAAGGATCTGCTGTAAAACAGGGTAGAAACTGGTTTTCATCTCCCTTGTAAACACCTGGAGACAGATCTTTCAGGGTGTGAAAGGGTATTTTTTTTGCCTTTGGGAAGAACACCATTAAATTGGTACCTGTTGGAGGAAGGAGAAGGCACAGGGGATAATCAGTTTGCGCTGTTACACGAAGCAAACAGGTGAGTTCAAGGCCAGGTTGGACGGAGCTCTGAGCAGCCTGGTCCAGGGGAAGGTGCCCCTGCCCGTGGCAAGGGGTGGAATTGGATGATTAAGGCCCCTCCCAACCCAAAGCATCCTGTGATTCCATGAATTCCGCTTTCTGGGCGATGGAATGGGGTAGTTCTAACTGTGTGACTGCCTAAAACCCAGCATTTCCCCTTCTTGCTCCACAACACTTGCCAGGATTCCCATGGATTTTTTTTTGTTTGTTTGTTTGTTTTGTGTAGCATACTTTGGGGAAAATGTACTTTTAAGCATGATCTGGGAGCTCTGCTGGCAGAGGAGAACCCACAACTATGGGAAGGCAAAGCCAGGAGCAACAGGAGTAATTTTTGGAGCTTCAGAAAGCTTCTAACCCCCCCCCCCACCAATATCACTAGAGGTGATATCACCCCTAAGGACGGGCTGCTCACCCTGGGTTGGGGCTGGAGGAAGGGCAGGCAGGGCCCAGGGCTGACACCCCGGCACGTATTGCTATCCTGTCCTCTGTCCTGTGGGAATATCTGTAATCAACTGGGCTGTTCCAGGCGTGGCTTGAGGCAGCACAACCCCGGAGCTGTGACCTTCAGCACCCGTCGCTCCACCCGCGGGGTTTGTTTGACCCGAGTCTCCCCGTCCCCGGGGGGGAAAAGATGGGAGTTAAACTTATTTTGTTTTGTTGCAGAACTAAAAACGTTTGCCAGACTTTTGGGAAGTGATTCTGCCCCTGCACTCAGCACTGGTGAGGCCACCCCTGGAGTGCTGTGTCCAGTTCTGGGCCCTCAGCTCAGGAAGGACATGGAGGGGCTGGAGCAGGTCCAGAGAAGAGCAACCAGGCTGGGGAAGGGACTGGAGCACAAGTGCTGTGAGGAGAGGCTGAGGGAGCTGGGGTTGTTGAGCCTGGAGAAGAGAAGGCTCAGGGGAGACCTCATCGCTCTCTACAACTCCCTGACAGGAGGGTGTAGCCAGGTGGGGGTTGGTCTCTTCTCCCAGGAACCAGCAGTAGGACAAGAAGGCTTGGCCTTAAGCTGTGCCAGGGGAGGCTGAGGTTGGATATTAGAAAGAAATTCTTTGCAGAGAGGGTAATCAGCCATTGGAATGGGCTGCCCAGGGAAGTGGTGGGTTCNATGATCTCAGAGGTCCTTTCCAACCTGTCTGATTCTATCATTCTCTGATTCTCTTTCTCAGACAAAGCTGACCCAGATGTTAATCATTTAGACAAAGCCCTCTGAGGTCTGGCTTGGAGTTTTCCTCAGCTGTCCAGGGTCACAACTGTTGTCACAACCCTAATGCCTGTGGCCAGTGTTGGAGGGAGAATTAAACCTTTCTCTGGCATCTTATCTGGAAGCCACATGGCCTTGATGCTCCAGCCAACAGAGAGAGCTCGTGTCAGGGGAGAGGAGCCAGGCTGGCAGAGGGACTGGACATCGTGTCCCTTGGTTTGTCCTGAGGTCGCTGCCAGCCCCCCTTGGGGGGGGGGTTGAGCAGCTCTGTTTGTCCCCGGGACGGAGGGTTGTCCCTCAAGGAGCTTTTCCCTCTGCACCACCGAGGTCTTTTACCCAAAATATGATATTTTGGGGGGGGCTTTTTTAAGAGAGTCTTTTTAGCTCTGCGTGATCTTGTATCCCGGGGCTCCACCCAGCAGCGAAATGGGTCGGGACAGCCAAGAAACAGCCGAGATGCTCTGCTGGGGAGGGACACAAGCGCACGGAACTCCTGACTAATATGGGCAGCAAGGCTGGGCCGGGGCTCAGGCAAAACCCTCTGCGAGGCTCCCGAGCTGTTTGGAGAGGGGGGAGATTAATGGTGTGTGAATAGCAAAGCTTCAGAGCTCTCCTGCTGTCGTAAACTTTACAGCCCAAGAGAGTTTAAGGACTCGGGAGCTGAGGAGGGAGAAGTTGTTTATAACAAAATAAACCCCACGTGCTTGAGCTTGTGGTTCAGTGGCCAAGTGTGTTAATCCCAGCCAGTGGCTGGTTGTGGAGTGCAAGGGGAGAAGGCTTAAAAAAAGGACACAAATCGAAGGGTTGGGGTTTTTTTCCTGGGTATTTAAGACAAGCTCAGTGCTCTCTGCGTGAGCTGAGGGGGATGTGATGGGGACGCCTCACTACTGGGGGTCCTGGCAGAACAGGGCACACCAACAGCTGCTGCAGCTTTTTGTTCTTTAAAATTTCTCATAAATTCGAGGTTTGGGGGAAGCTGGAGGTGAAGAAAAGAACACTTCTTACTGAAATAAGCGTCTTTCTTTGCTTCGTCCGTGAGTTCTTCGCAGAAAGATTTGCCATAAAAATCACCTTCAAACATTAAGAACTTGAGTCATAGCTCTGCCCAGGCCCTACATATTGAATCAAGAGCACCTTCAGAAAGTTTCTTGTGAGATGAATCAGTTACTAATGCCTAAAACTTCGCTGTCTTCACCCTGCCCTTGCTCCCTCCTCTTCCTCCTTTCCTCTGCAAAGGCCTCGCTCAACCTTTGCATCAATCCCCACCAGGCTTTTTGCTGCACGTCCAGCTCAGGCTGAGACCAGACTGATGCAGATCACAGTGGGTTTGGGAGGGTGGGTGTCTGTAAAAGTGATTATCTTCACTCTTAATTCCTCGTTCTAAACAGAGCCCAGCCCTGAGTTTCCAGCTGCAAGCTGAAGGTGGCTTAGGAAGGGGCGGGGGGGTGAATGTCATCTCCTGGTGCTCCTAGAAGATGTTCTGCCTTTGTCTCCGAGGTCTGGAGCTCTAGGCAGTGCCACCAGCAGGTCTTTTTAGCTCCTCCTGTGCTGGGTGCCCTCACAAAACGTGCTGAAGACTGAGGCTTACGAGCCTGGTGGAGAATCCACCGCGACTGGTGGAAAACCCGGCCGAAAACCCCCCCAGAGCGCAGGCGTCAGGTCTGGGACAGGGGCTTAACTCCTGAGCTGGTTTCCAGGATCGGGAGTCACGTCTCAGCTGTGTCTGTGCCCACATGGCCGCTGCCACTGTTGCCCCGTGAGCTCTGTCCCCACGAGGGCACCGGGCCGTCCCCCTCCCCGCTGCCCTTCCCTGCTCCCGCGTCTGCCGGGCTCGGAGGGGTCAGGATCAGCCCCTCCACACGTGGAATCTGCAGTGAATCCCTTACTGAACTCACCCAGGAGGAGCCCCTGTGTGTGACTCAGGAGCAGAGCAAAGCTGCCTCCCCGGCCCAGGGCTTGGACGCTCGGGAGGGAGAAATCCAAACGCCGGCGCTGGGATAATCCGAACGCCGGCGCTGGGATCCCACTCCCAGGCAGCACTCGGGGGATGTTTGCCCTGGCTGGGAGCTGGCAGGTTATGAGGGTGGGTTTTCTTTAAAGCTCTATTCAGATTTCATGTTTTGTAAATGGTTTCGGTGCCACGCTCCAGACTGACTCCAGGGGTATTTGGGTTGGATTAGTGGCAGATTCCCTGCCTTGCCTCGCTCCAGAGGAGAGAGCCCAGCGCGTGTAAACGGCCCTGGAATGGCAGCCCATCAACCAGCCAGGAAAATGGTTAGTTTGTCATATAAAACTCCTGTTATAAATAGAGCCGGGTTATAAATCAGCCCCGAGGCCAACGATGGAGAGAGAAAGACCCTTTCCAAGCCTCTTCTCTGGGAGAAGGTTTCAAGGGAAATGCTCAGTCCTCAAGGAAACCTCAAGGGGGATTTAAAAACTCTTCTGAATTGGTGGCTGTGGGGAAAAAAAAAGCAGAGCAAAGTGAGCCCTGCAAAGGCTGTGTGATATTTAGAGTTTAATGCCACGTATTTTGGTAAGAGCAGATTCCAAAGGGGGGAATCTGTTGAGCTTCCGTGGAAAATCAGGGATCTGCTGACCCTGTGAAAACAGAACTGAGCACCAAGACACGCTCAAATCTTCATTGCTTCACGTCCTGGCTCATAATTATCTAAAGAAAGTATTAAAGTCTTGCTGATCCCACAGCTGATTCTCCCTCAGCTACTTCATGTGATGGTCAGGTGAGGCTGGAATCCCACAAATTAGGGATTCAGGTGTCCCCAAAGTTCCTGCAGTGCAGCCAGTTTCCTGCAGAGCTTCTAGAACTCAGTATTCCCCCAATAAATAAGCAGAGGGGAAGGGATCAAGATGTATTTATGGTAACAGTATTGATGAGAAATTGGATCTCTGCAGGGTGGAGGAGTTGTGTTTGCTGGTTATTCAGGTAATTCCTCTGGGGTTTTTTGATGTTTGGTGAGGGAACAACTGTTTGTTGTTACTCCATGACCTCTGTTCCAGGCTTGTACAGGATAAAGTGTTTTTATTTCCTCCACAACAAGCAATTCTGATCACTATTTAAAGCTGAAGCCCAGCAGAGAAACCCAGTGTTGTGTGGAGAGCGGCATTTCATATTTCCATAAAATCATCCCGTGGCTTTTCAAGCTGGGATCTGAAATCCCACTTCTGAGGCCCTTGTGCTTTGTCAGAGCCACTCTGCACTTGGGGCCTTTGCTGCAGCTTGTTGTTTTGGCTTTTTTTAAGCAAAAGAAGTTTGTGTTTGCAGCTTGTTTGGTGTAAACGCGGTTCTTGTGTTTGTTTTTTTTTTCCCCCGGTTTCAGTGTTTGTTTTTTCACTGGTTTCACTGTTTATTTCTCTTTTTTTTTATTATTTTTTTTTTCCCCTCTGCTGCTGTTTGCCCTCCTCGAGCTGGGGCTCAGCTGCAGAGCTCTGGAAGAGCAGATTTTTTTTCAGGGCTCATCGTGACGCTTCCTGCTCAAAACGCCCTGGTTGATGGGCTTGGAGGCATAAACACACTTGGAGCTCCAACTGGGAGGAGGAGGAGGCTGGGAATGAGTTTGTCCTGCTGTCTTTAGGGAATTCTCCTCTTCACTGTTTGCTTTTTCAGGGCTTGTTTTCCTGAGAGTGGGGAGAAGGGGATGGTTCCTGGTGGGGTGGAGGGGGCAGAAAACCCGAGTGCTCGGAACCCAGAGTGGGAAAGGAGCGCTCTGGGGGTTCCTGTTGTCTCTCAGAATCCCTGACAGGCTTTCCTTAGGGAAAGCGTGGGGAGGTCTGAACTGAGAGCACGGAACCACTGAGGCTGGAGAAGCCCTTCGAGGTCCTCGAGTCCAACCATTCAACCCAGCTCACCACTAAACCGTGTCCCAGGTGCCACATCCACGTGGCTTTTGAACACTTGGGGGGATGGTGATGCCACCAGTTCCCTGGGCAGCCTGGCAGGTCTCCCTGCCTGCTGCAGGGGGTTGGAATTGGATGAGCTTTGAGCTCCCTTCCAGCACAAACCTCTCCGTGGTTCCACGAGCTGCAGTCAATGAGCTGGTTTTACACGGCCAGGACGCCGAGTCTCAGCTGGTGGAGAACACTCTGCAGGGCAGCTCTGGCTGTGAGAGGAACCAGAAGGAGCTGAGCTCACTGAAAGAGCCTGCAAACTGTCCCCAGAGCTGCCTCAGGTGTCCCCAGGGTGTGTCTGTCACGCTTGTTATCCAATAGACCTTTACGGGGTGACGGAGTTGGGGTTGCTTGGTTTGGTTTTGTTCAAAGCCAAAGCTCTCAAGGGCTGCTGTAGTTATCAGAGCCTCTTTTATTTCTTTGGGTTTTTTTCCCAGCAAAGGGTGCTGGGGGTTGCCAGTAATCTCTAAACCAGGAGTGACAGTCAGGCTGGAGGGGGGGGAAATGACCTCAAACGGTACAAATATCCTCCAGCCGGGTTTTTGGACTGAGAGTTTTATGAAGCGCTTGGGATTCTGGGGATGATTTTGCAGGAGGCTGGAGAGTGAGGCACAGGGCAGCTGTGTCACTGCCCTCGGGGCTGAGCCTGGGTGACACTTGGAGCTGTTTGGGGTGGCTGTTGTGCCCCAGGGCGGGGGGACCACAAACTGACCCGGGGGAAGAAAAAATGTCTCAGAGCAAGAGAATGGAAAGGCAGGGCTCTCTTTCCAACGAGGGCAAGTTCCCTCATTCCTCCTGGGTCTTACCCAGCTCTTCAGGGAAGGCTCTTGGGTGCGTTCCAGCAGCTCCCACAGGGTTAATGACGTTCTAGAACTCGCTTCAGTTGTCCAGGAGTTGGACTCGATGGTCCTTATGGGTCCCCTTCCAACACAGGGCATTCTATGATCCCATGACCTGAGGTGTCAGCTGGTGTCTCTGCTGACCAGGGAGGGCACTGTCCTTGTCAAGAGCACTGGTGCTCTCCAGGCTGAGTAACTCCTGTGACTGGGGGAGCAAAAATTTCCTCCTCCTGCTGAGGAGGAGGAAAAGGCATGAAATGAGTTCAGGACTCATTCAGAAGGTGCTGGCACTGAAGAATCATCTCCCTTCCACTCAGGGCAAGAGTCATCAGCCTTCCTGAAACCTCCTGATGCAAATTAAAAGGAAATTGCCCCGGGAGAGGGGGGAGCATCTTCTCTGAAGGCTTTTTGGCTGACACCCCCTCCCTCTGTTGCACTGCCAGAGGTGCTCTGCAGTGCAGGGAGGAGATTCTGATCCCCAAAGATGACATTTCCAGTCTCAACCACAGGCAGGAGCTACTGGAAATACCATCCCTTTGAAGGCTGCAGTCCTGCCACGCAGTTTTCCGTGGATTGGGGAAATCTGGGGAACTAGATGGGCTAAACTGGCAAAATTCGGGGGCCTCCAGCAGTGGCTGGAGTGAAACACTCGGGGGATCACTTGTTGTGGTTCCTAACCTTGTCCTTACCTTTCCCTGCGGGGAATTTGGAGCTGGAATTTCAGGCTTCTTCCTCTTTGATCTCGCTCTCACCCTCTGGTGCCGCTGTGATTAATGACAGAGTGTTTCAGGACTGATGTGATGTGAGGGGTGTGCACGACTCCTGATTTCCTCCCTCTGCAGCCCCGCCAAGCGAGAGGAGGAGAGGCTATTTTCCCCTTCGGTCCGTCAGAGCTTTTGAGTGCCTGGAGGGGCAAGGAGGGGGTTAACGTGATGTTGGTAGGGCTGTGCTGCGAGGAACCTCTTTCATACCCGCTAATTTGCGCGGCCAGGAAAAGAAACCGGAGTACGTGTGACATCCAAATGCTGCACAGAAAAAAAACCCAAAACCAAAAAAAAACCAAAACCCCCAAAACGTTTTGGGATAATAAAATGATGGGCTTCTCTGGAGGCTGTCCATCCTTCGGTAACACACACGTGCCATTCAGCAAGTGCCTTCACGGCCCCGCACGTCGTGGCATCGCAGTGATGGTCTCTGTCGCAGATGGGCTTGGGGCACTTGGAAGGGGTTAATTCCCATCCCCCTGGATGTCTGTGCCAGGCCAAGTGCCCCCTTTCTCCGGGAAAAGCCCAGTGCCACAAAGCCTTGGAGCAGCCAAGAGCGAGGGACGGGGCAGCCAAGTGCAGCCGGCCCGACTCCAGCGGATCTGGAATCCTTGGAATTGCTCCGCGCTTACCTATTTTACTCTTTCCCCCGCGTTTGTCTGCGGAGGAAAAAGAGGGAGAGAATGTCAGACAGCCCAGCGAGACATCAGAGTGCGGGATCTGCAGCCGCTGCCCCTGGCGGGGCTCAATGGGCCACATTCTTCTGCCTCTTCCCCCCTGGTTTAAACAAACAGGAGCTGGAGCCTCGGGGGATATTAGGGAGCGATAGGGATCTCCAGGGATAATACCGGGGTTAGGCCGGGGAAGCCATTAGCTTAAAACTCCCAGCAGGATCTGATAACAGCCGGCTGGGTGAGGGGCAGAGGAAGAGGGTTTGCAGCCGTGCCAGGTGAGGCTGCACAGCATCAGGGACCGGCAGGGAAGGGAAAAGGGAAAGCTTTCCCCGGGTGCGGGAGCTGCTGCAGGTGATGCACCCGGTGTGGGAGAGGATGGAACAGCCGCACGGACTTTAGCTGGAAGCTGCTTAACACAAGCCCATAACAAAGATGGAACGACTCAAATTATTCAATATGGTTGAACAATAATTCTGCCCCTGGACTCAGCACTGGTGAGGCCACCCCTGGAGTGCTGTGTCCAGTTCTGGGCCCCTCAGCTCAGGAAGGACATGGAGGGGCTGGAGCAGGTGCAGAGAAGAGCAACCAGGCTGGGGAAGGGACTGGAGCACAAGTTCTATAAGGAGAGGCTGAGGGAGCTGGGGTTGTTCAGCCTGGAGAAGAGAAGGCTCAGGGGAGACCTCATCGCTCTCTACAACTCCCTGACAGGAGGGTGTAGCCAGGTGGGGGTTGGTCTCTTCTCCCAGGAACCAGCAGTAGGACAAGAGGGCTCGGCCTTGAGCTGTGCCAGGGGAGGTTGAGGTTGGATATTAGAAAGAAATTCTTTGCAGAGAGGGTAATCAGCCATTGGAATGGGCTGCCCAGGGAAGTGGTGGATTCTCCATCCCTGGAGGTTTTCAAGACGAGGCTGGACGTGGCACTGAGTGCCATAGTCTGGGAACCGCGGTGGTGTTGGATCAAGGGTTGGACTTGATGATCTCAGAGGTCCTTTCCAACCCGTCTGATTCTATGATTCTATGATAATTCAGGGGAAGGAGCTGCCTTTTGTTGGCAGGTTTGCAGGTTTGTGTCCCGTTCTTTAGCTGGCGCAGAGGGCCCCCATTCCTGCAAATCAGGAGCTGCCTGGCACTGCTCAGGGGCTGCAATTCCACGCCTGGACGAGCGTTGGCCAAATCAGCTCCTCAGAGAGGAGAGCCCATGAAAGCTCCATAAAACCCTGCCACTTTAAATAATCAGTTCAGGGGGATTTTTGTGCTGCTGCACTCGTCAAGGTGAAGCCTTTCCCCTCTAATGAGTACTCCCTAAATTTCAGCCAAGCCTTAGAGCCTGGGCATATTTGCTTCGGGCAGGAACTGCAGAGGCCAGCGGGGAGTGTTTGAAAAGCTGAAGTTCCTACAATTCTGGCTGCTTGTGGCTTTCCACGGGCTCCAAGGAAAACAGGAGTCTGGTTTCTTAAGCACCTTTTTGAAAGGCTTGTGCTCCCCGAGGAGCGTCCCAGGTTGATGCAGTGGTGTTAGGGGCTGCCTCAAAGCTCTCTGCAGCTGGAGGAGCGAGACCTGCTCTGTGCTCAGGAGGGAGGCGGGAAGGCACAAAGCTCCTTCGGAAAAGCGGGTCACTGGGACTGCACCAAATCAAATCTCAGGGCTTTGTGTAAGGCAGGCCAGAGCTGAGCTGTGCCCAGGAGGTTCAGGTGCAGAAGGATGGGGAGAGGAGGAGGAGGAAAGGTGGTCAGAAGGAGCAGAAAAGCCGCAAGAACATCTGAGACAGAGGCTGTTAAATCAGTGATACTGATGTTATTATCTTTTACTGCATCACAGCCTAATGCTGGGTTATTAATTCATGCTTCACGTTGGGAGTGGAGCTGGATTTGAGATGCTGGGGCCCATGACTTGTCGGAGATTGAATGTGAAAGATCAAGCCAAAGCCAGGCTGTATCCACTGCCCTTATCAGGGACAGGGCACGTGGAACGAGTTACTTAAGCCCTTCTTCAGAATGGCTTCTCAAACCAGCTCTGTCAAGGTCCAAGCAACAACTCACAGTGTGATGTGAGGGCAGTTCAGGAGCAGAAAATGCCCATTTCCCACCTCTCTGTTCTCTGGGAGCACCAACAGGGCCGTTGTTGGGTACCGAGGGAGCTGCAAGTGGTTGTTTGGTACCGCTCCCCCTCTGGGGCTGGGAGGGTGCTGGTCTCCCTCCCTGCGGATCCTGAGGGCTCCAGGGATGAGATGGAGGAGGGAAGGAAGGGGGGGATCACATGGACTGTGTGTCAGGAGGGTGGGGAAAAAAAAAATAGGGGACTCTTTTCCAACCCAACATCGTTAAGAATAAAAGCAAATCAGCGTCTGCAGAGAAGCCCTTGAGGACAGAGATGGGAACAGGGCTGGGCACGGCAACAAATGGAGCATTTTTCATCACAATCTCATAATTGCTGCCTTGTTCCCTGTCTGCTCTCGGGAGAGACTCTGCAATACCCACTGGGGACTCTTCTAGGACACAGCACAGGAGCCAGAACCTCCTTTTGGTGTTGGAGCAGGGGAAGGA
>VXAY01002768.1:1272-30043 GCA_013399855.1 Oxyruncus cristatus | reverse complement strand
GAAATATTCCCTGGGAAGAGTCTGAGGGAGGGTTTTGAGGGGTGTCAGGGGGTCTGGAGCAGCCTAATCTGGAAATATCCTTGGCTGAAGAGTGGATATAAGGCTTAATTTGAAATGGTCAAGGCCAGGAATCAGATCATCTGTTCTGTAAGGGGCTTGCAAGGAGGATGGAGAGGAACCTGGGACAAGGGGCTGGAAAGATGGGACAAGGGGAATTGGCTTCAAACTGACAGAGTGGAGGGATAGATGGAATGCTGGGATGTTGGGAAGAAATCCCTCCCTGGGAGGGTGGGGAGGCCCTGGCACAGGTTGCCCAGAGAAACTGTGGCTGCTCCATCCCTGGGAGTGTCCAAGGGACCATGGAAGGTGTCCCTGCCAGTGGCAGGGAGATGGAACCAGGTGATATTTAAGGTCCCTTCCAACCCAAACTCGTCAGGAAATTCAGGAACCTCCCCCGAACAGACACGTCTCATTCCACTGATGACTCTGGGAGGCAAAGTCTGACATTTCCTAGATTTTTGTCTGGCAAAAGAGGCTGATTATCCTGCAGATAATGCCCTTTTTGTGGGTCACCCTGGAGGGCCAGGAAGTCGTGATTCATTGGATGTGTAACAACTGGAGCTGGCCAGAGGGAACGAAATGGAGGGGAAAGGAAAACACATCAGAATGTCAGAGCAGCAGGATCAGGGCCAGTTCAGTTGTGTGTGGTTTGGACAGCAAATTCCTAATTTGCCGTGGCATCCAGAGGAGCTTGACGGGAATTCAGAGGTTTGTCACTCGAATCCCATTTCAGGCTTCTGGAAAATGCCATCAAGTGATAGGAAGAGCAGGGAGAAAACCGGGGATGATGGTTTGGCAAAGGGAAGTTTACAAGCCAGGATATCCAGCAGGAGTGCTCAGCACTGCCCGTGGGGTGGAATTTTCCAAATGTATCTTTTCATTGGAGCCTTTCACTGAAATGTTCTCAGGAGGGGAAATAGAGACCCTAAATTGTGATGGGAGGATCCACATGGAATCCTCCTCTGGTTTGGGTGGGACCTTAAAGCTCCTCTCATTCCGCCCCCCTTGCCACGGGCAGGGACACCTTCCCCTATCCCAGGCTGCTCCAACCTGGCCTTGGACAATTCCAGGGATGGGGCAGCCATAGCACAACCTGTGCCAGGGCCTCCCCACCCCCAGAAAACTAGGGATATCTTCCTAATATCCCATTAAACCTCCTCTCTTTCAGTATGAATCCCTTTCCCCTTGTCCTGTCACTGCAGTTCCCGAGGAAAAGTCCCGTTTCTTTTCCCCATTTCCCTCTCCTCTTTTCCCCTCCGTGCCATGATCTCAGGGAGTAACTCTGTCAGGAAGGTGAAGCTCCACTGCCACCCCTGGGCCTCCTGCTTTCCAACCTCAGCAGGGCAGAGCAAACGATGCAAAGGGGCCGGGGAGGTAAAATAATGAACTCCGGAGGTTCAGCTCCTCTCTTTTCACGCCTCCCTCGGCAGCAGTGAGGTGATCCAAGTCAAGTGTGGGAAGGACAATGCCCGGGCGTGGAATGAGAGTGTTTTCCTCCGGTTTTAACCCTTGACCCCCACGCCAGACCCTCCCTCGTGGTCCTGGGAAGAGCAGCTGATCTGTCTGCAGACACCGAGTGCCTGGGCCTGACGTGTGAGAGGAGAAACCACTGTGGTTAACGCTGCCTGGAGAGCTGATGTGGAAGGGTGGCCAGCAAGGGAATCTTCGAGGTCCATTGAAGATTTTTTTAGGTTTTGGGGTTTTGTTTGTTTGGTTTTTTTTTTTTTTAAGGAGAGGAAAAAAACCCAGGAAAATCAGAATTTCACAATGTCTGCGCTGACGGAGACGAGAGGCCAGGTCAGCAAGTCCAAGCCCCTGACTGGAAATGCAGAGTTTCTGGTTTGCTAGGTAATGTGTTTGGAATTCCAGGAGGGAAAAGGCATCTATTGACCCGTTCTGGGGCTGCTGCTGGTCCTTGGGCCTGGGCAGGAAGGAAGTGAGAGCCCTTCTCCAGGGATCTCTCCCGGCTGGGATCCAAACCACAACCACATCTTCCTGATATCCCATCTAAACCTGGGTGAGGAACAAAACACGATGAGCTCAGGAAAAATCCTCCAGTGGGGGAAGAAAGGGCCAATTTTGGGCAACAACCACCAGGGAAAGCCAAGGCTGCAAACGACTCCTTCGGGTGATCAGAATTGTGCATTAAATGTTAATTACTGTGCATTAATACACAAACCTGTGCGTCAAGTTGATGCTTATTAATGGTATTACTGGAGCCAAGCCTCCTGAGTTCCCAGGCTGGCTCTGCCATGAAACTGCTAATTTTTGGGTGGCATCAGGCAAGAGACTTCCCTTTTGTTTACCTGCTGGTTAAACAAGGAGGCAGAGGGGGGTGGGGGTGGGAAAAAAAAGCTTCATTCTTTTCCTAGAAGTGAAATCTCGGCGATAAATTGGCAAAAATCCCCCGAAGAACTAAAGCAGAAGCCCCCCCACTCCCCAAACTCCCGGTCCCTTTTTCTCTGGCAGCCCCTTCCTTTCCTTGGGAATGTGCTGCTGCAAGGAACCTTCGAGGCAATGCTGGGGGTAGGGAGAGAGAGAGAGAGAAAGAGAGAGAGAGTGGGAGAGAGAGCTGCTCAGACTGCAAATCTTCCAAAGGATTAGGGTTTTACTTCAAATGGAGGAATGTAAATGTGTCTGGCTCCATGGTGGCTGGAAATTTCCCTCTGGAGCCAAAGCCGGGCCATACTTGGCGCTGCCGGGACGTTTGTTTGCCCACCCCTGGTCGGACCTCAGCTCTCGGGCTGGAAAATGTTGAAGTGGGCTCTGGGTGCTTTCAGTGCCATAAAGGAGAGGTGTTTTTTTAGGTTTTTTGGGGGGGTGGGGGGAGAAGGAGGAGGAGGAACTGGGCGTAGGACTGGCTACAGGTGGTTATTCTCCCCTGCTGCCAGTTTGGAAAGCCAGGGAAGGGGCTGGGTTCGTTCAGTTTGGGAGTTTGGGCTCATCTATTCCTCTCCCCCTTCTCTGAGTTTTAGGCATCTCCCTTTCCTTTCAGGCGTTTTGTCCCTTCCCAGAGGTATTTGGGGCTCGAAATCCCACCGAGGCCGGTGGGGGGTTGGCATTTGAGTGCCCTCCGTGGTTTCAGGTTCTCTTTAGAAAGGCAGGGAGGGATTGAGCTCCCGGGCAGGCAGAGGGGGAATGTGGGCACGGGATAGAGGGGAGTATTCCTGCATGGAAAACCAGCACCCTGGGTGTGCTGGGAGCGGGTCCAGGGCAGGATTTGAGCACGCACAGAGGGTAGGGCGTGGACCCTGAGATCAGCAAACCAGCTTTTGTGAGGGGCAGCGATAACAAGGCCTTGACTCACAGAATACCCTGAGCTGGAAGGGACCCGCAGGGCCATCAAGTCCAGCTCCTGGCCCTCCACACCTCCTAAGTCACCACTCTGGTGGCTTTATCCTAAATGTCCCCTGGTGCTGCCATGGGGGGCGTTTTACCCCCACTCTCCCCCATCTGGGCGATGGGGGTCAGGAGGAAACAGCTCTGTAGGACCATCACCGGCTGATTATCCTGCGCTGCCTGAACTCAAACCATCAGGAGAAGGACAAATCCCGCCTGCAGGAGCCTGGAAACGGGGATGCACACACTTTGAATGCTTCTCTCCTTGTCAGCAATATTCAGAACCCTCCTCTGGACCAAGCTCTGCTCTGGAATCCAACGCCTGTATCAAATCCATGGCGCTTCCGAAACAAGCAGGGGCTTGGCTCGGAGCAGGGGGGTTGTAAAAGGGCACGAGGCAAAAAAAAAAGGGGCTGAAATGAAAGCTTAGAGAAAGTAGTGATGGGGCAAATGCAGTCGGTTTCAAGTGTGGAATGTTCTCTGCTGCTTTAAAAACTAATGGAAAATTCAGGATTAATCCAGGATCCAGCCTTTCCTCCCATCTTGCTCTGCCAGGGGGAGGAGGGCACCAAGGAAAAGCGCAGGACTGGAAGGTGAAGGTCCTACTTGAGGCTCTGAGTTTATTTTCCTCCAAGCTGGGGTCTCTGGAATGTCAGGGGAAGAAGAACAGGGTCTTCTTCCCACTAGGTCTCAGTTGCTGGTGTGCAAATGCTTTGGTGCCTTTCTGTCTTATCCTTATCCCTTTTCGGCAAACGTTTCCTTCCTACCTCTTAACTCAGTTGGAAAGAAGATGTTCTGTGTTGTCCCCAATGACTCAAGTTCTCATCAGTAATTTAAAGACCCGATTTCTTCTGTGTGTTTGATTGTCCACTCTGTGATGGGGCAGCGGGAGGTACAAACCATCTTCCCCCAGCTCCTGACAGAGGGGGAAAAAGCCAAACCTGTGAGGGATGAACTTCCCAGGAAGCAGCTGATAAAGTGCAGGTATGGACATAAAGAGGGCAGGGGGTGTTGGATCAGTATTGTACTGATCAAAGGGGCGGGATAGGTCCAGGATGCTGCGGGAATTCACGGGGCAATGGTTGGTTAAGGACCTCAACCAGAGCACCCGTGGCGGGGTGGGGGGTGGTTTGGAATGAAATGATCTTTCAGGTCCCTTCCAACCCAACCCATTCCATGTTCCTGAGATTAACTCGGGAACAAATCAGGAAAACCTTCCTTCTGCTTCTCCTCTCCCTCTTTCCCAAAAGCTCTGGAATGAAGCTTCTTTGTTGTTGTTGTTGTTGTTGTTGTTGTTGTTGTTGTTGTTGTTGTTGTTGTTGTTGTTGTTGTTTTTTGGCCCATTCTCTTCCCGGCAGAACTTGCCCCAAGCCCAGGGAGCACCCAACTCGCTCCTGACCCTTCCCGCCCTTCCCAAAGGAATATGTTAGGCTGGGCTTTTGGCAGGCTCAGCTCTCCAGCCCTCAGTGGCAGTTTGTGTTTGTGGGAGTGGAACACTAAGGTTTACTTTAGATTATCCTGGATTTTTTCAGGGCCGAAGGGAAGGTTGTGCTGCAGCTTTTTGTATTTCAGAGGCGGGGAACGGGGAATGGCAGGAGCAGAGGCTGCTCTGCTTTGCATTAAGCTTGAAATTCAGAGCAGAAGGAGTGGTTGGGGCTAGAAATAAAGTTGTCCAAGAGCACTGGAAATCCATGATTTCTCAGGAAAAGCAACATGGAAGTGGGAAGAGGGGAAAGCTTTGGTTGTCTTAGACCAGCTGATTTGGTACAATTGACCCCAAAGACTGGCAGTAACTCCAGTGCCAATTTATACCAGATAAATACCAGATTACACATGAGAAATAGAAATAATTATGTTAGTATTTATATTCTGTCAGTAGTGATAAAATTATATATCAACAGATAAAAAAAATAATATATTATAGTCACTTAGCAAGGGAGAGCTGTAGAAATATCCAGGAGTTGGACTCAGTGGTCCCTGTGGGTCCTTTCCAACTCAGGATATTCTATGATTAGAAGAGTAAAGACTTTTAACTCAGAGACAAATGTCTTTAACCCAGACCCGCCCCCCAACAAACACAACACTTGGGATAAACCCAGAGCAAACATTCCTTCCCAAAGCTGAGACATGTTTAGAAACCTCCTCAGCACCTCTTTAAATAACATTTACATAATTTAAGGGAGGAAATTCCCATCTACTGCATGACACGGGGCCGATTTGGATCCAGCCAAAGGCAGGAAATCCACTGCTGAGCCTGAAATCCCACCCTGGGCCACTCGGGCTGTGCCCCACCAGTGACACGGATTGTCCCGGTCCCAGCTCCTCAGACCCAGCCCTGCGTGGGACCCGTCCGTGTCACCCCTGCAGGGCTTGTGAGTCTCTTCTGCGACTGGAATCGGTGGGAGCCGCAGTGGAATTCCTTGGGATTCAGTGCCTGGCATCCCTTTGGCACCCGGGATCTTCACGTGGACCTCTGGGAGCTGGCTGGTGCCTGTGGCAGAAGGTCCGTCCCCAGGCAACCCAAACAACACCCCTCTCCCCGGCTTGGAATGAATCCCAAGCTGTGTTTAATCATTCCCACCATCCAGCAGGCGGGATCAGCTGCCAGGACAAGGGCTGGCAGCACCACGGACAAGTGCCCTGCAGATCCCACCAGCCAGGGACAGGGACGTCCCCGAGCCGGCTCTGCCATCGGCCCTAAAACCAGGCTGGCAGTGCCAGGGGAGAGAGGCTGGGCACTGTTCCCCTCAGGAACATGTTCGCTGCCCACACAAACGCACGGGTGACATCGCCAGCGGCGCCTTAAAATCATGGAATCAGAGAATCATAGACTCAGACGGGTTGGAAAGGACCTCTGAGGTCATCCAGTCCAACCCTTGATCCAACACCACCGTGGTTCCCAGACTATGGCACTCAGTGCCACGTCCAGCCTCGTCTTGAAAACCTCCAGGGATGGAGAATCCACCACTTCCCTGGGCAGCCCATTCCAATGGCTGATTACCCTCTCTGGAAAGAATTTCTTTCTAATATCCAAACTCAACCTCCCCTGGCACAGCTTAAGGCCGAGCCCTCTTGTCCTACTGCTGGTTCCTGGGAGAAGAGACCAACCCCCACCTGGCTACACCCTCCTGTCAGGGAGTTGTAGAGAGCGATGAGGTCTCCCCTGAGCCTTCTCTTCTCCAGGCTCAACAACCCCAGCTCCCTCAGCCTCTCCTCACAGGACTTGTGCTCCAGTCCCTTCCCCAGCCTGGTTGCTCTTCTCTGCACCTGCTCCAGCCCCTCCATGTCCTTCCTGAGCTGAGGGGCCCAGAACTGGACACAGCACTCCAGGGGTGGCCTCACCAGCGCTGAGTCCAGGGGCAGAATCACTTCCCTGCTCCTGCTGCCACACTGTTCCTCGGGAAGGGGCTGAGGATAGGGAAGGCCAGGCTGGGGTGTTCCTGCACAGACCACACACATGCTGTATTTATGAAGCAGAGAAACAAAACCTAAATTGTCTCCATTTTATATTAAAAAAAAAAAAAGCAACAAAAAACCCCCCAACCCACCTGAATAACAGAGCTGTGTGGTCTGGCAGGGCCTCCCCGGGCTCTGCTTCGCTCCCCACAGCAGCAAACACAACCTGCTCCATCACCCCGCTCACGTTCCCTTCCCGTCGGGAGTCTGGGGAGAAATCCTTGGACTGAGGGCTCAAAAGAAGCTCTGCCTTGGGAATGACAGAACGGGTGGGATGGGTGGGGTCGGAAGGGCCCTTCAAAGTCAGGGAATCTCACCCCCCGCCACGGGCAGGGACACCTTCCCCTGTCCCAGGTTTCTCCTTGGACCCTCCCAGGGATGGGGCAGCCACAGCTTCTCTGGGCAAACCTGTGCCACCCTCACAGCCAAGAATTCCTTCTGCAGCTGAGGAAAGAAACGTCCAGACTCGCCGGTGGTTTTGGCTCAGCTTCTCCGAGGGTCGCCCTCCCGGGCATCCACTTTGGCTTTTGCGGGGGGGGGGGAGCAAAAATTAAATAAAAAAAAAAAAAAAAGACCTGCTCCTGCTGCTTTTGGTTTGGAATTTTCCATGAGTGCCCTCAGGCGAGGGCCCCGGGGACTGAGAGTCTGTTAAAGATGATCAATCTCGTGGCGGGGAGAGGCCCTGGGAGGCGAGTGGCACGTTCAGCGAGTGACGAGACACCTCACTCATCCCACCGGGACAGGGGAAGCAAGTGGGGTCTGTGCCAGCACGTCACCTTCTCCCCCGTGGTTTTTGGGTCCCTGCCAGCGCAGCTCTGGCAATTAATTCGTGTTTTGGTTTTTTTTTTTAAAAGCAGCTCGGCCACTGCACGTGCGGTTTGTCCCAGCAGCATCCCTGCAAAGGACTGTCCAGCTTCAAAGCCAAGCTCAAAGTCATCCAAGTTCCTTGCCAAGTTGCCTTTTCCCAGTACCAAACCAGTTTCCCCAGCACCGGGTGCTGGGAGGATTCATCCACCGGCTCTGCCTGAGCTCCAGAGGCCCAGCTTGGAAAAGATCCTTAAGATCAAGTCCAGCTTTATTTATAAAACTTTATTTTTCACGTGGTTATAAATAGAATTTATATTTATTTATATAAACACATATCTATATCTAAATTTATATGTGAGATATATATATTTATAAGTAAAACTTTATTTATATAACTTTATTTATGTAACTTTATTTACAAAACCCGGCCCTGTAATTGAAAAGCAGCTTTTGCAAGGGAGGTTTTAATGATTCCTGCCCAGCTCTTAAGCACCTGTCCCAAGCCTGTCTGGCTGTGGAAAACGGAATGAAATCCTTTGGGAAGGTCTGGGCACTGCCAGAAACGAGTTGCCTGGGCCAGCACTGGCTCTTCTATAAAGAAAAGCCTTTGAGGCCCAGATCTATCTGCTTTTATCACTCCTGGATCTCATCCCTGGCATTCACTCCCAGGTGATTGATGCTTCCCCCAAAAAATAATTTGAGCTCAAGAGAAGGGCAGTTGTGGGGTTTTTTTTCCAGACCATTTGCAGACAAACAAATCCCAGACAGAGGAATAGCAGAACACCCTTCAGAGCTGGAAGGGATCATCAAATCATCCACGAGGATCATCAAATCCAGCTCCTGGCCCTGCACAGGACACCCCAAGAAGTCTGTCAGGTGGGGTTTGGAGCAACTCCCCCAAAATCTGGAGGCTCTTTGACCTGGGTTTGTTTCTGCAAAAACAAACCACAAAGCTAAAAGGCTTCCTGTAACATGTCTAATATTCCTCCTTTCATTCTGTCTGTTAAATCCCTCAGGAGGGAGATTTCCAGAGCTTCTGGTGAGAAGGTCTTGAGAAAAACTCGAGCAAAAAACTGTGGCTGAAAGGGGCTCGCTTGACTTAAGTCCTAAAAAAGTCCAAGGAGGAAAGACTAAAAGGACAAATACAAATCTCTGATGTCCATTGTCACTCCCAGGAACTGGTGATTCCTTGGAGACTCCCTGGGGCCAAGCAGGGCTCCTGGGGAAGGGGGAAGGAGATGAAGGGAGCACTGTCATGTTTCGCTCGTGATTCCAGGAGGGCTGAAGTCAAAGTGCCGGGAATCCGAGAGTCTGGAATGTGCACTAAAATAAATAATTCCTCCCAGGTGTTTATTTTGTCTGCAGTCAGGTTGACAGGGCTCCGAACCAGCTCCTTGCCTTGGGATTATCCAGGTTCTGGGAGCCTTCCCTGATGGATTTTGGGGATTGCCTGCTACAGGGTTGGTCTCACTCCTCGCCTGGAGAGTGGTTGGGGCTTGTGCTGACCGTGGGACATGGTGGAGGTTCTTTCCAACACACAGGTGGGAAGGAATCCCAGAGTTTATCAGTCCAGCCCTCCCAGGAATCCCAGAGTTTATCAGTCCAGCCCTCCCAGTCCCTTCTATAAAAGGGGCTTTTCCTTGTGAGTGGTGTCCAGGTCTGATTCGTGCAGGACGTGATGCTGAGCAAGGAGAAGGTGTTTTGGGAGCAGCTCCTCATGGGTTGTCCAGCCCTTTGCAGGCCACAGGTGCTCCCGGCTCTGTGAGCAGGACTGATGGAAAAGGACCACAATTCTTAACAAACTCGTGGTTTTATGCAAGTTTTCTTTGGCAGAGAGCAAACAGTTGATATTTGTGTTAGATTGCTTGGAAAAGGGAGAGGTTGGGAAGCAATTCCTGGTCTGTTCTGAGATGGGAATGCAACCGACTGCAGTTGGTCCATCATCAGAACCACGGAGTGTGTGAGGGTTCAGTGGGACAGCAGAAAACTCCTCCTCCTCCTCCTGCTCCTCCTGCTTCCAGACCTGCTTTCCATCAGAGGCAGAAAATCTTGAACCCTTTTTTTTTTTTTTTTCTGGAGCTCTTTAGACATTTCCGAGTTAAGTCGTGAGGAAAGGGAAAACTGATGATTCCAACCTTTCTGACTTGTAATCTGAGACCAAGAAAAAAAGAAAACAAAAAGAGAAAAAAGAAATAAATGGGAAAGTCCGGTGAACTTTTTGAAAATGCTGAATAAAAACGGAGGCTTTTTTTAAAAAAAAAAAACAACAGTGCAGATATGCTGATACGTGTCTGTTTTCATCCCTTCTTTGGTAGAAAACAGCTTCGTGGGGTGTGAACATGTTTACTGATGTTTTCCTGCATCTGTGGATTGGCACTTTCCATCTTGCAGTGGTTCAGTGTTCCAGTCTAGGGGTGCATCACCCACGGCTTCTCTCCTTCCACGGTGGCCAAACCCCGTTTTCTGAACTCTAAGACCCAAATAACCCTCAGTTCATGGTGTGCTTTGAGATCCTGGGGGTGGGGAAAAAAGGTCCCACAGAAGTTTCTGCAGTTCTTCTGGAGATGAAGTCATCCACCGCTGGAAGGGATGACTCTTCCCAACCTCCTTCTGGTGGGAATTTCCAGCTTTCCCAAGCTCATCCCTTTTGGATTCAGGGCTGAGGCTGGAGTCAAACCAGGTCAGAGCCAAAGCTCCAGGCCAGCACACACAGTTTTTGGGGCTGGCTGAGCTTGTGCCTTTGCCCAGGGGTTTCACGTGTGGTTCTGTGCTGGGCTCAGTGCTGACTGCAGGTAGGAGAGGGAAGGAGGAGCTGAGGATGAACAGCGTTGTTTTTCCACGGCTCATTAAGCCTCTAATGAGTGACTGTCCTGTGCTGGCTCAGGAGATGGTGGCTGATGTGTTTATTTGGTGTTTGGGAAGCTCCTGGAGGTGTGCTTGGATCTGTTTTACCGGGGTGGAGGTTCCAAAGCTGGTCACAGGGAAGGCAGAAGGGGCAAAGGGCTTTCCCCTCTCTGTCATCGTGGGTACAACCCCCACCTCACCTTGCTCAGTGTTTACACCCCCTGATCCTTGGTTTCTGCCAGGGATAAGTGGCCTGGCTGGGCTGAAGCTTCCAGGTGTGTTTCCTGGCTGAACTGTTCCGCTGCCTTTCTGATAAGGAGTGATACCCACAGTCAGTGTGGGGAGAATCCTCTCATGGGGCAAACCCTGCCTCCCTCACAGACTTCCAAACCCACTGGTGAGATCCAGGACGTGTCCAGTCTGCCCTCAGGGAAGGGAATAGTCCAGAAGGCTCTGGGAATGCTGCTCAGCCTTATCCCCATCAGTGCTAAAGGTCCGTGCACAGCAAACCCAGAACAAGGCCGTGTCCAGGGAAGTAGAAGGGGACATTTAGTGTAGAAATACAGAAGAAATCCTTCCCTGGGAGGGTGGGGAGGCCCTGGCACAGGTTTCCCAGAGAAGCTGTGGCTGTCCCATCCCTGAAAGTGTCCAAGGCCAGGTTGCAGCAACCTGGGAGAGTGGAAGGAGTCCCTGCCTGTGGCAGGGGGTGGAACGGGAGGATCTTCAATGTCCTTTCCAACCTGAACCATCCCATGATTCTGGCAAGTAGATCTTGGTACAAACACGGGAGAAGAGTTTCCCAGCTCACTGCATCCACATGGATGGGGAGCTGCAGGAAAGGATGAGCCCCAAGGTCGCCTTGCCACTCCTGTGCTGAATGACAGAGGGCTCAGCAGGGCTGAGTCCATTGCTGTCAAAGGCTCTGCACCCTCCTGAAATGGGAATTTTGGCCCCCAGAGAGACTGATTCCATTCAATCCTTGTCCTCAATCCCTGTCCAGCACAAGGAGTGCACCCAAGGCACGGAATGATGTTTTGTGACGGAGTTAACACAGGGATAACACCCCCCTGACTCGTCCCGGGGGGTGAGCAGGTTGCTGAGCCTGTTGTGGTCACAGCCCAAGAAGACAGAGCTTGAAACAGGTGGTCTTGGCAAATGGAAGAGGCCAAGGGCACAATCCCAGGGCAATCCCATATCAGTCCTGAGCTGCAAAGCTGCTCTGAGCGGCTGCAGAGCCTCCAGAGCTCCCCTCTCCCCACCTCCCCTGGCTCCCCTCCCCACGACATGGGTGGCACGTCCAGCCCCAGCAGACTGTGCTTTCCTGTCCTCAGATTGTTCTTGGCAGCCCGTGGGTCCTTCAGAACTGGCCCTCGGAGGGAGCTAAGAAAGATCAACACACACTGTGTCATGTTGTCTGGGAGGCAGGGGGAGGGCGGGGTGGCGGGAGAGAGAGGGGAGAGGGAAAACGAAGCCTCACGTCGGCCCTGCCTTGGGAAACATTTCCCCCAGGAGGGTTTGCTGAGGTTTAGAACAGCCCAGCTGAGCGCAGGGTGGTGGAGTCAGGGATTATGAGAGGCACAGGACGGTTGGAAGGGCCCTCAGAGGGGTCATGTGCTGTGGTTGTGCTGATTTATGGCTCCTGAGGGTCTCAGCCGACGAGTTTTGGGGTGGAAGGTGCAACTGAACCCACACCTGGGACTCAACCCGGGGCAAACACGGTGTTTGTGCTGCAAGAAAGGGCCTGGAGCTGGTGCTGCAGCACCTGTGAAGCTGCTCAGATGAGGTGCTGCAGGTGGAGCTGCTCTTCCCTCCCCCTTTGCAGCCTCTCTGACCCTGCACTGAGCAGACACACAGCCCGAGCTCTTGGCAGCTTCAGGGCCACGTATGAAACCAGCCTTTCGCTGACAAAGTCACCAATATTTCGTGGCATAATGAGGTTAATTGACACGGTGGCCCTGCAGTTCCACACGTAGCAGCTCACACACTGCTGAGCAAACAGCAGTAACTCAGGGAGTGCAAAATGAGATCATGCCCAGCCCGTTTCTAACACAGAATTTCTGTTCTGCACTGGCCCTGCGCGGAGGGGAAAACAGGCCACCTGTTTAGTGCCATTTTAGCAAAGACCTGGGAATAATCAGTCCTCAGTCTGTGAGTCAAATGTTTTCGAGAACACACAAAGACAAGGGGCTTGGTCCTAAAAATGAAACCAAAAAAAAACCCACCTGTGCAGCACAGTTAGAACGGCCCACAACAAATCAAACTTGTGCTCAAGGCCAAGGAACGGTTTTATCTTCAGGGCAGAACATCCACCATCAGTCAGGAGGGGGATGATCCCATGATATCCGCGATTCCAGAGGATTGCAGCCCCCAAACAGCTGAGCAGAGCCTGGACACGCAGGTGAAAGTGCTGACACGGCTCCCCTGAGGTGGAACTTGCTGTGTGGCCACAAAGACGTGGGGAAGGCAGAAATTGGGAACTGGGGGATAAAATGAGAAACAAATTTGTCTGGAGCACGAGGTTTTGCAGCCCAGGAGGGAATGTGCTGGTGTTTACCACCAGGAGATGGTCGGAGGCCAGTTGGACGCCGAGTCCCGGTGTCAAGGGATGATGGAGAACTGAGCCCCATCTAGGGAGGCTTTGAAAGGGATAAACAGGAAAGCAAACGTCAGAGAGGGAAGGAATTCGCCTTCAGATGGACGGTCTCCAAAGCCATCTGCTCACAGCCCAACCATGAGCATGATTTATTGTCTCCCTTGGGCTCAGTTTAAGCTCAGCTGGTGCCAAGTGCAGAGTACGGGCCTGCCTTGCCCCGGGGGATGCTCGGTGTGGAGCACAGGCTCACGGGGGAGATGACAAGCCCAGGAGAGCAGCTGGCTTTGCCAGGTTTATGGATCTGTGTCTGCCCTGGGAGGAACCTCCCCCACTTCAGTCCCAAGCGGGTTTAACCCTGGTGGCTTTCGGCGAGGCACGAGCAAACCCAATGGGCACAGAAAGGCCGCTCCCCTCCATCCCTGGGAACTTGAACCCACATTTAGAGGTTAAAAAAGTGCCGTTTTCCTGGGCTGTTTTCAGGGGGAATTGGGGCACTAGAGATAATTCATCCACCCTCTGTAAGGGATGTCCAAGTTCTAGGAATTTCTCCCCACGCGCGTGGCTGGACCAGCAGTAAAACACCAACTGTTGTGAACTCACCGGTGCTCTGAGCGCTTCTGATGGCACCTGGGGACATTCCTTGCAAGGGGAATGTGGCAGAATAGGGAGATTTGGGGGATTCAGAGTTGTCAGAACAATATTTCCAGCTTCCTTTTCTCCCCCCAGTGCTTATTCCCACAGACTTATCCCCGATGGGGACACAGAAGTTTGTTGGAAAAACCGGATAAGGGGGAAAGCCCTGCAGTGACCTGGGCATGCTGTAAATAAGAAAAGGGATCATATTTCTATAGGTATATCCTGATTTACCCACACAACTGTGGCAGCCAACAAGGGATTCCTGCTGCAAAGCAAGGAGCAGAGAGGGAAAAGATCCAGTAAAGACTAAAAGGTGCCATCAGAATATAGAACTACATAGGTTAGACTGTGAGTGTTCTGCTTGGGAACGAAAA
Source organism: Oxyruncus cristatus (assembly GCA_013399855.1). Taxonomy (NCBI): domain Eukaryota; kingdom Metazoa; phylum Chordata; class Aves; order Passeriformes; family Cotingidae; genus Oxyruncus; species Oxyruncus cristatus. Next base: position 15,934 of record VXAY01002768.1, on the reverse strand, counting down.
AAAAAGATGAATGGAGGCATGAAAAGCCTATAAAATCACATCAAGCAGAGAAGGGGAATAAAATGGGCCCAGCTCCTGTGCAGACCCCAGCACAGACCGTTTCCCTGCACTGCCATGTGTTGACAAGAAGGTTTCGGAGACGGAGCCAACGCCCTCGGAGAACGGAGCGGGAGAAGCACGTAAGCCTGGCTTTGCCCAGAGTGAATCAAGACGATGTTCATTCCAGGAAATTTGCTTTCATTCACTGGAGAATTTAATTAGCCGTGGAAGGAACTCTAATTACGCCGAAGAAGAAAGTCTCGGGCCCGCACGTGACCGAGGGCCGGTCGTTCCCGATTGTTTCCAGAGTAAACACTGGAGGCCTGGGCAATTTCTGGATCATCTGGGTTACAATGAAAATAACAAAGATGGATAAAGTCGAAGCAGGCTTTTTGAAAAATAAATCATTTTTAAAAAAGGCAACAACCTTTCCCAGGGGTTTGGTGCCTCCATCTCCTGGAGACACTTGGTGGTCCCACTGTGACTTCACCATCCAACTGTGGTCGGATTGTGCACCAGGGATTTCCTTGGGAATGCAGGTCAAACTCTCGCTTCCTTTCTCCTCCTGTCTGAAAACAGCTATTCCTTGGCTGGAAAAAGGGGCCAGAGCCACAGAACAGTGGAGACGTGAGGGTGCTGCGCATGGAAAGGCCCATTGAGAGTCTTCGAAATGAAATTAGAATTTACTTTAAAGAGAAGAAAAAAAAATCCAAGTTTTAGGTTCCTCGTTTGCTTTCCTGGCCTCACAATGGACTTGTCTCCTTCCTATAGCCCTTCAAAAATGCAGGCTTGTGACCTTTCAGAAATCAAGGTTTGGGACCTTTCAGAAATCAAGGCTTGGGACCCGTCAAAAACCAAGCCTTGGGACCCCAATATTTTATTGATTGCATTAATAATATATCACAACATTCAAGGCTCAGGACAAGCCACTTCCCCTTCCAAAGCCTTGGTGTTTCCTTCTGTAGCTGAGGCAGGAGAAACCCTCCCTGGCCTTCCAGATGTGCCTCTGAGCCTTAATGAGGCTTGATTAATGTTATCAAAGCACTTGGAGATCTGTGACAGGATAAGAAGCTTCCCAAATGCCAAACAGGGCTCTTTCCAGCTGAGTTTGGGTCTCAATCCCTGTGAGAGCACACAGATGGTATTTCCCTCGGTGACATCCTTGGATTTTGGCTCTGAGGGGAGCTCTTGGCTGGGCAGTTGTGTAAGACAAACATCCCGAGGCTGGTGACCATCTGGAGGGCTCTGATTAGTGGTAACATCTGCCTTTGGGCTCTGGACACCAGATGGCAGAAAACAGCGTGGAAAACTGTCCAGGAAACCCAGGAGAGGGTTTCTGGGCTGGGAGGAGTCACAGCAGTATTTTGGAGTAATTTGCTGTTCAGTGCACGGCACAAGGTCCTGCGAGAGGCTGTAACGTCACCCAGGGTGAAGAGATTTCTTCCAGGAGGGATGGGAACTAACCTAAGGGAGCCATGGAATAATCTGGAAAATAATCATGGAAAAACAACCCCAAACTCTGGCTCTCGCTCGAGGGCAGCAGTTCCTGCTCAGTTCAGTGACCTCCCTCCAGTTCTCCCCAACCTTGGGGTGAGCTCTGAAACAACAGCCCTGACTTGGCCAGTGTGATCCAGGAATACACGGCAGAGCCTGAATCCAAACCCAATTTAGCTCCTTCTTGGAGCTAATTTAATCCCCACCCTCCCTCTCTGGGCAGCCCTGCTGCCTTACCTGCGGGGGCAGGGGGGGGGAGCTCATTAAGGGATGTCTCTGCAAACAGAATTTTTGTTCCCTGGCCAGATTGAAACCTCTGGATTTGTTATCCCCTCCCATCTGCTCGTGGGCTGGGACCCGGAGCGAACCTGTTCCCAATTAAAACGCACCAGTGCCCTCATACGTGAGAACTGGGCACTACTGGCTGCTGGGGGAACCTCCTGCGGGGATTTTGTGGGGTTTTCTTCTGCTCAGTGCTCAAACCCCTGCCCCTCGACATTCACTCCGCTTTCTCTCGTGTCTTGCAAATGAGAGGAGTTTATTCCTGCTGTGCTCGTGGCGGAGACGGATTTTGACCAAAAGAGGCTGGATGCTCGATGATTTGACTTTGGGAAACGTCCTCGCTGCCTGTGGGTTCCCCCTGCTCTGCCCCCTCTCCCACTGCAACCCCCGGCAGCGGCGCAGCGGGAGTGGTTGTTCCCGAGCCCTACTGTGGCTTCGGCTGCGCGTTTTTCCGGGCTCCCAAAAACCCGGCCTGCGCTCCCCGCTGTAATTCCACCCTCCCCGCTGCCCCTGGGCAGAGCTGAGCGCTCCAAACCGCAGCCGGGGGCTGGAAATGAGTGTTACAACCCCGGGCATCACCGCGGCGCCCGCCAGCAGCGCCACAGCAGCCTGGCGTTGTCCCACCCCAAAATCCTCCCCGCAAGGGCTGGAATTAGGGCTGGAACCTTCTCTGCCTTGGCCTTCTGCAGGGCTGGAGAGGGAAGAAGCCCTCCAGGCTGATGGCTGCAAGATGATCCTGCTCTCTGTCGTGTCAGGCAGGAACACAGAGGGGGAAAAAAAAAATCGATTGGGTTCGTTTAACGCCGGGGAGTGTCTCAAGGAAAAATCGGTGAGGATGCAAAGTGGGGCGATCGCTTGTGCTCCTCGGCAGGGGAAGTGCTAAACCAAACACTGCCCCCTTTCCCCCAGCCCCCAGGCTCCCTCGGCTGGCAAATTATTGCTTATACCCCCTGTTGGCAGATTATTTCTTATATCCCCTTTGTTAGCAAATTATTTCTTATACCCCCTTATTACCAAATTATTTCTTATACTCCCTTATTAGCAAATTATTTCTTATATCCCCTTTGTTAGCAAATTATTTCTTATACCCCCTTATTAGCAAATTATTTCTTATACCCCCTTTCTTAGCAAATTATTTCTTACATCCCCTTTGTTAGCAAATTATTGCTTATACCCTCTTTATTACAAAATATTTCTTATATCCCCTTTGTTATACTCCCTTTCTTAGCAAATTATTTCTTGTATCCCCTTTTGTTAGCAAATGATTTCTTACACTCCCCTTGGTTAGCACATCGTTTCTTATCAGGGATAAGCCCCCTGGGCTGGGCAATCCCAGCCTTGCAAGATCAACTTTTGGCAAATGGCTCTTCTTGTACTGCTGCCTCGGGAGATTTCCTGCACTTCTTTTGCTCCTGCCTCGGGAGATTTCCCGCACTTCTTTTGCTCCTGCCTCGGGAGATTTCCCGCACTTCTTTTGCTCCTGCCTCGGGACATCTCCTCCGTTTCCACTGGGCTCNCCCTTTCTTAGCAAATTATTTCTTGTATCCCCTTTTGTTAGCAAATGATTTCTTACACTCCCCTTGGTTAGCACATCGTTTCTTATCAGGGATAAGCCCCCTGGGCTGGGCAATCCCAGCCTTGCAAGATCAACTTTTGGCAAATGGCTCTTCTTGTACTGCTGCCTCGGGAGATTTCCTGCATTTCTTTTGCTCCTGCCTCGGGATATCTCCTCCGTTTCCACTGGGCTCTGGCTGAGCTGAGGGAGCTCAGTGGCACCATCCCCTGTCGCGCAGCCTGACATGGGACACGATTCCCTGCTCCCTGAAGAATGTCCCGGCCCTCTGCGGGTTGGGCTGGGATTGAGCGTGGCTGGAACGTTGTCTCTGTTGGTTTAATTTTCTAATAACATATTGCGCCGAGCAGAGCAGCCAGACTGGAGCCATAACCCGGAGCAGCAGCTGGCATGAAAAACTCCACTGTGTTTTCTGACACTGGGGTCTTTTATAAGCCAGGGGATGATGGTTTCAGCACCAGGGCAATTGCAACCAGGGATTAAATATCCCAATTAGTGCAATTCACAGTTATTGACAACGCTGCTTTCTTGCCAACATTCCCCAAGGACAACAAACCGCTCTGTGTGGCTCCGCAGGAAGAGGCAGGAGATGCTGCAGGGTTTGTTATCTGGATTTCCAGAGGTGCTGTGAGGTCAAATAGACTTCACAGCCCGAATCCACCAGCTCAGAGGGGTGTCTGTGGAGAACAGGCTTTGTGCAAATGGTAGTTTTGGACTTTTTTTTCCTTCTGCATTCCCGCCTGCCTAGTGGCAACGAGGGAAGGAAAGCCCTGAAAGGTAGTTGTCGTGGTCACAACAAGCCCAAGGGAAAGCACAATAATATTAAAACAGTTCCCCCCAGTTCAGGCTGTAAATCCAGGTGCAATTTTGGGGCTGCAGCCCCTGCCAAACCTGTGCCACCACAGCACCACTGAGTTTGGAAAAGCCCTCTAAGGTCACCAAGTCCAGCCATGAACCACCTGGGCACCACCAGCTCCACCCCTAAATCATGTTCTTGCCCAACATTAAAATGCTGTTTGCCCAAGCTCATTCCACCAGATCGTTCTAGATTTACCCAGGAAAAAAAGAAAAACAAAAAGGGGGGAAATTTTCTTCCCATCTCCTTCCCTCTCCCCTGGATCACTCACAAATAAGGGCAGGATCCTGCAAGCTCACACTGCCAGTGCCACACAGGGCGACTCCCAAGGTTCAATGGTTGCTAAATGATCATTTAATCCCAATTCTATCTTTATTTTTTTATCTTCTTTACCTCCAGTCCCTCGCCAGAGAGGGGAACAGCGCAGCTGTGGAAAGATGTTGGATTTAAAGAGTTAAAATACAGCAGTAAAAACCAATAAAACATCGTAACTGTCTTTTAGCTTAAACCTCAGTGTTCCTGATCCAGTTGTTTATGGGTGTCTGTTCCAGCCCATTTCACTGACAAAAGCCACGGGAAATTAGTGTTTGATGGCTGGGAAGCCATGGGAAGCCCACAGGCCTCACACGGGAGGGGAAGTGGTGGAATAAACACCCTGATTGCACAGCAGGGGCTGAGGGAGAAACCAGGGAATCACAGGTTGTTTTCAGGCAGGGGAAGAGAGAGAGAACACATTTGGGATGATGCAAAGAATGAGGACGTTGAGATACTTAAAATCGTGGAATATCCTGAGTTGGAGCCACAGGGATCACCCTGGGCAACTCCTGGCCCTGCCCAGACACCGCAACAATCCCACCCTGTCCCTGAGAGCTCTGAGAGCTCCTGGAGCTCTGGCAGCCTTTTCCCAATATCCACAAACCCCCTTAGCAGAGTTACTGGGAGCGCAGGGTGAGTTCTCCGGTGAGGGGAGCCCCATTTCGTGTCTGAACCAAGCAGGAGCAGCTCCCTTTGGCTCCCCAGTGTTCATGGAAGAACCGCCCTGGCACTTTCCACCCTGCAAGGACAGACCCTTCCAAGCAGCTTCGTACCTGTTTGGTGTCGTTGCTGAGGCTGCCTTTTCCTTGACTCTGCATAATCCTACTGCCAGCTGCTGCAAACTCAGCCTCTGGCCGTGCCCAATCCGGGAATCTGCAGCCACTTCCAACCTGCTCCTGGCCTCGTGCCTGTCCTTCTGCTCGGGGCCCTTCCAAACCGACGGAGCGACCGTGAGCCCAGCGTGGACGTGGAAGGGGAATGCCATGGCAGGAAAGGAAACGAGGGCCTTTGATCTCTCTTTTCATCTGGAAGGCATCGAGAGCCAAATGTTTTCGGATAAACAAGCTGTCAGAGGTAGGGAGTGAGCGGATCCACATGGATTGGGTGGGGTGCTGCCTGCGCCAGCCAGCGTGGCACCGGTGGAAGACAGGGATGGGATGATTCCCAAGCGTTCCCCTGCCTGCTGATGTAACTCCCATCCGTCACGTGCCCCGGCTGGGGCTGATCCCTGCACATGCCAGGGATGAGTGGAGGCAGCCCTGCTGTCGATCCTGGGATAAATAACGTTGGAAGAGGCCTCTGGAGGTGCCTGGTCCAACCTGCTGCTCCCAGTGGGGTCAGCTCCGGGGGCGTAGGAGGTTACTTGGGCTTGGGAAACCTCCGTGGCTGGGGACTGCACAACCTCTGCGGCCAAGCTGATCCCAACAACTGACTGTTCCCACGGGGAAAAAATGTCTTTTAATCCGTTTTCAACCCCTCTCCTGTCAGTGTGCCCATCGCCCCCTGTCCTCCTGCCATGGCCCACCGTGGAGAGCCTGGCTCCGTGTCCTTCCCAGCTTCTCACAGCTTGGTATGAGAATTTTGGTATCCCCCCCCAAAATTCCTTATCCTGGCTTATCGTCACCCAGGTGAGGCCTGAGGTTTGGAACCACTGTCAGGGAGACGCTGAATCCACCCAGGCATTTCCCACTTCCAGAGGCTCCCACAGCGCTCCCTGGGCTGGCCACGGCTCTGGTGGGGCCTCTTTTCCCGAAGGAAGTGGAGCAGAGAGCTGCTGCTGGGACACCCTAACGAGGAGAAAGTTCCTCTTGGCACAGCTGGAATTGAAGGCAAGGTCATTTTACCCTTTCGCCTTCCTCATTTTCATCTCAGCCCTTCCCCACAGAGTCTCCTCTTCAGTGACCCCGGTGCTTGGGACAACTGGGCTGGGACATCCTCCCTGCTGGCTGACTCCAGCCAGTTGGAATATTGCTGTATTTCACTGCAGAAGGAAATCTTTGGGAGCCTGCAGCTGCTGATCCCGAGTTTCAATTGTCTCAGGTTTTAGGATTTATTTCGGTGACTCCAGCCCTGCTGTCTGAGCCTGGCTGAAAATAGTAACTGAGTCCGATCTTATCTGCAGCCACTGGAGCCCTCAATTGTCTCCTCCCGGGACTATCTGCTACTCCTCAGAAATTAGATCTTGCTTATTGTTTTCTTACCCCTCTCCCTGTCCTCAGAAACCTTCCAGCTCCGGGCTTTGCTTTGATGGAGCTTTTCAGGAGCCAGATCGGACTCTGACAAAGTGTAGGATAATTCAGGCACTTCCCTGAATCCAGCCATGGATTCCAAAGCCTTTGAGAGCTTGGCTTCCCAGCGCTGATGTTGTTCTTGCTGCACTGAGGGAGAAACTGAGGCATGGGGTGGTTGTTATTTAATTTTAAGGACTGTTTCCGCTCCATTCTGCGGGAATAATGGATGCACAGCACATTAAGGGCTCAGGGCTCATGGTTCAGGAGGTCTCCCCATGGCTCTGGACCAACCTGATGAAGAATTCCAGGAGTCCTGGCTCCCATGAACTGCTCCTTTGACAAAAAGGGGACCAACCAACCTTGCAGGTGGCATTAAATCTGTGCCAGGGCAGGTTTGGTTCGGACATTAGGGAAAACTTCTTCACTGAAAGGGTGGCCAACCACTAGAACGGGCCGCCCGGGGCAGTGGTGGAGCCACAGTCCCTGGAAGTGTCCAAAAACCACGTGGATGTGGCTCTGGGGGACAGGGTCTAGTGGTGAACACTGTGCTGGGTTAAGGGATGGACTCAGGATCTCGGAGGGCTTTTCCAGCCTTAGTGATTCCATGATTTTAGGCAGGAGCTGAGGGAGCCACCACCCTGCAGAACTCGGCTAGGAGGCAAGTCAGAGAAGGAAGATAAAACCCTGCTGAACATCTTCTAGCCAGGAATCCCTATGGAATCAGGGGCTGGGAATGGAAAGGAAAGCCAGAATAGGTGTGACTTTTCCAACTGAGGATTCTCCTGATGTTCTTCGCAGCCAAACTCAGCAAGATTTGCTTGGGGGAGGGACGGGGTGGCACTCGCAGAGAAGCCACTTGGAGGGACTGTGAGAGACGAGCTGCAAACCAGGGCAGAGGAACTCCCAAAGAGCCCCAAAATTAATCTAAGTCTGGGTCACTTCTGGCCTCCTTGAGCTTAGCAGAGCCACAGATCCAGGCCTGGAGCTCAGGGGTGGCTTTTCAGCACGTAGGACACTGGTTGGATTGGGGGTCAAGGCATGGGGAGAAAGACAAACCTGCCAGACAAGATGAGACCAGCAAGATTAGCCCCAAACCTGCAGTTTTTAGCACCTCAGTCGCCGGGATTTTGGCAACCAACACCACCCCTGGCCTGAGTCACCCCCTCAAGGGAATCTACAAAGCAAATATTTGGAACTGCCGTGGCCAGAAGCTGCTCTGGAGAAATGTTTTCGCAGTGATGCTCCGGAGCCGTTTGGCACCACCCCAAATCCGTTGATCACCCGCAACAACCACCACCACCACCACCTTTTCCTCTAGCTAAAAGCCAGGGAGTTATTCCTCTTCCAGGTGCTCATGGATCGTGTGCTTCGCGTGGAGCTGCTTTGAGATCCCAGTCCTGCGCATCACCCACGTTCCCTGGATTTTGGACCACCGGCAGGTGGGACTTGTGGCCTTAAATGATGTTCTTCGGCCTCCCTGCCCAGCGAGCATCACACAGGAAGGGGGAGGTGGGCTCGTGGCTTTCTGGGACTTCATCAAAACACGGATCGGTGGCTGGATTTTTCCAGCTTTTTTCCCCCATGTTTTTGTTGAGACTGATAATAAAAAAGAGACGGAAGGGATGAAGGCTGGATTTGGTGCAACCCGGGGAAGGAACTGTGAGGTTGTGACGAAGCCAGGGCTGTCCCACTCCATCCCACTGTGGAATAAATGGGAATTCCTGCAGGGACACAACCCCTGGGTGATGCTGGTGGGCCCCTGACCCACATTGTCCCGCTGCTGTGGGACCTTCTTCTCCTGGTGCTCCAGAATTCTTGGAGGTGCTTTTTATTCCCCTGGAAGCTGCACCCCTGTGGGATCCATTTTACCAGTGGGTGCTGCTGGGAATTAATAAAGATTGTGAAATTTAATTTCAACCAAATATTTATGCCCCATCATTACTGACAACTCGTCCCCTTACCCTGTTTGGTACAAAATTCTTTAACACTCCCTGAATCCCAGCATTGCAGGTGAATCTTTTCATTGAAGATGAGGAGCAATTAGTTCCCTGCACCAGGAAAAAAAGAAAAAAGCTCCTGGAGTCCATTTAAATATGAATTGAGTTCATATTTTAACATAAATGAATAGGGTTTTAATAGAAAGGAATAGGTTTTATTTTATTTTGTAATATATATTCATATAAATGACTCGGTTTCATTTCTCCGTGTTCTTTCATCAACCCCCGAGTTCAAGCAGGAGTCGGACACAGAGATTTCTTTCTGGAATTCTGGATTCTTTGGAGATTTTAGGGGAAGGTTTCCCTTCAGAAAAGGAACTTTCTCCCCTCCAATCGATTGTATTTGCAGCTGATGAAAAATCTTGATTAAAGGGACGGGGCGGGGGGTTGTTTGCTTATCAATCATTAATTCCACAGAGCATTATCTTGGCTCCACCCGTGACAATTCCTTCATAATTCCATTTTTGAAGTGGAAAACTCTTTTCTTTTTCTCCCTTCGTTAAGACCGCAGATATTTATTAGGGAGCAAAGCCAGATTTGGGTCATAAACAGCTGGGTTTGGGCACTTTTGATGCCTTTCCGTGCTATAAAAGGCAGGGAGTGACATCTAGTGACCGATCTTTATAGGGCAAGGGAACGGGGGAATTGTGGGATGAAATTCCAGGATCTGCAACACTCGTGGGGAAAAGTGGTGATGTGGATGAGACAACGTGCAAACAGACATTATGTTGCGGGTAAGTGGCTTTTATTTGCAATATCCCCGGGAAATAGGAGAGGGGGATGAGTTGCGAGGCTTGGTTTGGCTCTTGGTGGTTGACTAGGGCTGGTCTAACCATGGTTGGGCTGGGCTTAAACTGGGAAGGGTTGGGATTAGAGGGGAGTTAAACCATTCCTTGTCTATTCTGGAGTCGTGTTATGGGAAAGAAAATGCAGCTTTTACACTCTCTTTATTTATTCAATTTATTTTATTTTTTTCTATTTATTTTATTCGATTTCTTTTATTTTATTCAATTTACTCTTTTATTCTATTTATTTTTTCTGTTTATTTTATTCTATTTATTCTATTTTATTCCATTTATTATATTGTATTCTATTTATTCTATTTTATTCCATTTATTCTATTTTATTCCATTTATTTTATTCTATGTATTTTATTTTATTCCATTTTATTCCATTTATTTTATCCTATGTATTCTATTATATTCCATTTTATCTTAGTCCATTTTATTCCATTTATTCTATTTCATTTATTTTATTCTATTTTATTCCATTTATTTTATTCTATGTATTTTATTTTATTCCATTTATTTTATTCTATTTTATTCCATTTTATACCATTTATTCTATTTTATTCCATTTATTTTATTCTATGTATTCTATTTTATTCCACATATTCCATTTTATTCCATTTATTCTATTTTATTCCACTCATTTGATTCTATTTTATTCCATTTTATTCCGTTAAAACCAGGTTTAATAACAGATTTGAGAAGCCTTTAATACAAGGAGGGAGGTCATTGGTGCCCCAGAGGGCGAAAACGTGCCATAAATTATGTTTTTGGCACTTTTTTTGTTGGGAGGGAGAAGTTGGAATCCCTGCTTTCCTATGGGATCTCGGATAATCTCCCGCCTTCTTTTCACTGTCAAACTGAACCACCAATTCATTCTCAATTTTTTTTTATTACCTCTAGTAATTCTAATTCTATTTTTAGGCCATTTTCGGGGCTGGTGTGACCCGGGCGGCCTGTTCCGAATTAGCTCCCTCGACTTCCTCATTTATCACTTTTCTCCGTGCCCTTCAGCAGCAACTGGATGAGTTTTTGTTGGATCCAAACTGTCCCAGGGAAGAACGATTCGTGCGACATTTAAGGTTTTATGGTTCCTTTATTTGCTTGGAGCGAGTTCAGAGGGAGCTTTTTCTGGAGCAACTCTTGTGTGCCAGGGACAATAACTGATGGAAATTAATAATTTAATGGCACCACACAGATTTTAAAGAGGTTAAACCACCTACGCTGGTGCTGTTGAAAGCGCTCGAAACCATCGCAGCAGATGTTACGGTCCAAATATTTCCAATTCTTTGCCAGAACCTTGCTAAAGACTCAAAAACAGAACCAAACCCTATGTGTTTATTAATGTTTTTTTAAAAAATATTTTTTAGCCAGATCAGAGTCCAGTTTTTAAGCCTAAAAAACCCATTTTTCTGACTTTGTCTCTGTAAAAATGCGGAATTAGGACAGGCAGGTTCAGGTGTTCCGTGACCTGTGTGAGTCAGTTGTATTTCTATTTATTTTCTCCACCTCTCCAGCAAAAAGGGTCAAATATTCCAGTACAGCAGCAGCAATTTTTTAACTTGGGTTTGTTGGTATTTTTTAATCTTGGCCTGACTACAGGAATTCTTGGAAGCTTGAGAGGCTTTGAAATGATAAATTCAGTTTATTTAGTAGGGTAATGAATGTTTTTCAGCTACTAATAACACACTGATTTAGCCACGCTGCACCCAACCTAATCACTGGGAATTAAACCCGACTTTCTAGCTGAGTTAAGCCACTGCCAGATCTAAATACCTTTTCATTAAATCTTAGACTTAGATCTTAGTCTTTGCCAGATCAGGTCTTAAACACCACAGAGGGGGCAAATAATTTCTCTGCAGTTTTCATTCGCTCTGGCAGATGCTTTAATGCTTGATTTTTAAAGAAGAACTCAAAAAAAAATCATCTGTAAATATTACCAAAAAGCTCCTTAGTGTCACAGGATGCCCACGGTTCTAAATTAGTGGGTAACAACGATTTAGGAAAGCTGAGCTTGATGATTTTTCCTTTCCATACCGAAATAGTATAAAAAATGCAAATATCGGAGGGAAAAGCTTGAAAGCGAGCAGAAACACCACTTAAATAAATAAAAAGCCCAAGGTATCACTGACCTTTTTCCCCCCTAAGAACAGCTACAAAGAAAACAGGTAAATCTGTTCCTGGGTAATTTTATTTTCGCAACGAAACTTCCCACTCTCGCAGAGCTGCTTTAAGGACCGAAAAAAAAAAACCACCCCACCCCATTTCTTTCTCAGCAGCATCGAAACGAACCCTCTGAAATCAGACTCCCGAGAGGTCAAATCACGATCAAATCCTGGTTTTTCCGGTATAAAAACATCGCATCCGCGACGCAGAGACGACGTCAGGAAACACGGAGCCAAGTCCTGAGAAAGAGCTTTAATTCTGCCGTTAAATATTCGATTTATAGTAGTTCCAAAAGTGCTTCGTGTTTCGCTCGAGACAAAACGGGCCCAACGAGGAATTTTGGACGGAAAGTTTTCAAGTTTTAAAAGCTTTAGTGGCTCGCTCCCGGAACACAGAGATGTTTCTGGATGGCTCAAAATAACCTTAAGAGGTGTGTCACACACAAATCTTTTCAGGTAAAATAGAAATATGTTCTAGTTAATGTGGTGGGTTTTTTTTTCCTGTTATTTTCCACACAGGTGGGATCAGAAAACCATCACAGAACCATTCAGGGTGGAAAAGACCTCCAAGATCAACCTTTGCCTGTGCACTAAGTGCCACATCCAGACATTTCCCGAGGTCTGCTCCCTCCCAAATTATTCCCTTTGCCTCTAAAATATTTTAAGAAAAAATACATATATATAAAAAATACATTTACAGTTTTTTTCGTTTGTGGAATTTCCGGGATCGAAATCGAAGGGCTGCACCTGCAACAAATGGGATGTTCAGCACGAAAACTTAAACCAGGGCCAAGAGGCAAGAATCCGCCAAGCCTAATTAAAAATTTAACTACAGCAAACAACCAAAGGTGTGCCGGCCCCAAACCCGCCTCTCCCACAACCATTTCGGGTGGAAAAGACCTCTCAGCTCATGGGGTGTCAAGTATTTCAGAGTCACCACCGTAATTTCGGAGTATTTGTCCGTATATTGTTTTCCAGGTTCGAAGCTCAGCGGCAGATCCAACATTTCTCCACTTCCCAGCAATGAAAAATCCCTTTTTGTTTTTTTTTTTCCTCCTCCTTTTAATGGAGGGTTGTGGGCGAGAGAGTCAAAGCAACAACGTAAACGGTTTCCACGGGCCCCCGTTGTGGACGGAAAAGGATCAACAGCACTTTCTGAAGAGCCGGGAAAACGGGAATCTGCAGTTCTGCCCCAGCACTCGAAATAACGGCTCGGCCACTAAAAAATTCCAGCGCTGCTTGATCCCTAATTCTCATGGATGTCACGGGCGCCTCCTGAAGTTTAAAATGCCATTTAAGTAGCTTATTTTTCCTGTACAGAACACATCTGCAGTAATTATAAATAAATACTCACATTACAGGCATTTAATCACAGATATACACACAACACCATGGCAAACAGACATTTTTAAATAAAAAAAAAAAAAAAAGTGAAAATCCAGGTAAATTTCCTCCAATCTTGTTAAATCCCTGGTCTGGAATAGGATACCTTGGGAAAAGCACATGGCCTGGCAGTACCTAAGCATGCATTAGGATGGACACATGCTAAAAATAGCTTAGTTTTTCCTTAATTTCACTCTGTTTTCGGAGGAAGATTTGCTCAGATTTTCAAAAGAGAGCATAAGCATCTGCAAACGCTTTTCTTAATCCTCAATAATTTCATCAAAATGAGAACAACAACAACAAAAAAAACAAACCAGAAACCAACACTTGATTCCTTTGGTATGAATTGCTGATTTTGTCCTGAAGCAAAAATACAGATATTGGTACCATTTTTGTGGTTCGTTTTTTTTTTTCCCTTGTGTTTTGTCTCTTCCTGCGGGGTGGGAACAGACCTGGGGAGGGAGGAACTGAAACGGCGTGAAAGTGCAGAGTGCAACAAACAGTAAAATTGGTCGTTAAGGATGTCCCTCAGCAAAAAGGACACTTCAAAGAGACAGAAATTTAACATTTTTACACAGAAAAGCAAAAACTCCGCCTGCACTGAAAGAGCTGCAGCTGACAGAGCTTACTGGGAGTTGGCAGCCCTGGAAAAAAAAAAATACTTGTGGGCGTTACAGATTATAATGTTTGAATTCCAGGCTCACCCAAAAGTCTGGAGACGAATAATGAACAAGGTGGAATCGTTTGTCTGCCAGCACTGACTGTTAAAATCTGCATCTGATGCTCTTCAGTGCAGCCAGGACTGAGGGACATAATCACATTTATGGATGTGTCACTTGAGCAATTTAATTCCCACCTCCTGTAAAATTATTTCGAGTTCCTTCACAAGGTGCTTGTCCGAGAGAAGGAGGGAATTCACCCAGTCCAGCTTTGGGCACCTAAATGTGACTCTTTACACTGCAGTTTGAACCCACCTCCTTTGAACTTCCACTGCTAATTTAGATGAGAATGAATCCAGAGCATTATAAATCTGAATTCTACAATGTCGGTGAGATATTGACTGCTGGAAGGGAAATGTTTCCTCACACGCAGAGTTCGGAGGGTAAGCTGAGAACCAGCACCTGAAGGCTTTGCAGAACTGTCTGCCCCCCTAAAAGAAGAGAATATATTCTCTCCCTGCCAAATACCAAGCTCACCCCCCTTTCTAAACACTCTGGAGCTGCCAGATGTGATTTAGAATAATTTATGTACAGGTTGTCCTTAAAACAGCGAAAAGCTTAGAGACAAGTCACGCAGAAGGTCTAATAACTCCATCCCTTGCCAAGAACACTCTCCCTCCCCCAGCTCAGGTATCCCAGGGAAAACCGGTCCCTTTTCCTGCCCCTGGCAATAACCAGCCCTGCTCCCTCTGGCAACAGCAGCTGATTTGCAGCTCCTTTACTCTCCCCAAACTGACACTTCTTCCTTGCCAGGAAAGAGCAGCAGGCTCTGTTTTCACAACCTTATCAACAGCACAAAGGCCTGTCATGATCTTTAGCA
>VXAY01002751.1:255852-276119 GCA_013399855.1 Oxyruncus cristatus | reverse complement strand
GCTTTTGTGGGCTGGAGGCCAAATCTCTTCAGGTACCTTTTCTGTTTTCCACGTGGCCATCATCGTGGTCAAACTGTACTTCCCACGCCCAGAGAGGCTTGGGAATGGAACTTCTCCTCTTTTATTATTCTTTCGCTTCTCTGGTGTATTACCAGCTGTTTTGGATCCTGACCTCACTCTTGGGAGGTTGTTGAGCTCGCTAGAGGGCTCATTAACCAGTAATTATGAAAATATAGACACTCGTTTATCCAGCGGATTGGTGCACACTTCCTTCCAGGTCTGTACAGCAGCATCCAGTGGTTCAGTTGGGATTTCTCTATCATCAAAGTTCACAAAGATGGCATTGTGTGGGAAATGGGCCCTGCTGAGGCCAATCAGGTTCCCACCAGACACCTGGGGGTTGTTGTATCCCTCCCTAAGGAGCAGCGAAAGGATCAGGGTTGCCTTCTGCCTGTGCCACACATGGACTTGGGGCTGCCACTGGAATATGTGAAAATGGAGTTTGTGCAACGGATTTCAGAAGGGAAGGGACTCAGCTGAGTGGCCAACTTGGTTTGGTTTAACTTTGGCCCAACCTCTGTATCAAGGGGCAAAGCAAGAGGGAAGTGCAGTTAAGATATTGATTTTTTTTCCCCTTTAAGAAGTGCAGATGAAGGACAACAGTGAGAAAATGAAAGATGTTTCTTGTGGGAGATCCCACAGATTGTTCTTTTGGCAAAACCAATCGGAGCTGGCAGGGTACAGGTTGGGTGAGTGCAGGCACAGGTGAGTGCTGGGAGAGGCAGTCCAGACAGCCATCGTCACCACATCACCAGGGCCCCTCCCCTGGCAAATCCCCTGCTGTGCCAAATCAAGAGGGATAAAACAGAACAAGGCAGCAGCTTAAACAGGTGAAGGCCTCCATCCCATCTCCCACACAACCACCCTTCCCTCCATTCCCGAGCTCCCCATTTCCCATGGGTATCCAGCCAGTGTTTCCAGGACACCCCCAGCACAGCTGAGCCTGCGTGCCCCCCTGCCACAGGGTCCTTGAGTCAGGGTTGGTGGCACCTCTGTGCGTGTGTGTGTTTGTGTGTTGGAGTTACAGCTGCTGCTGTTCCTTCTGCTCATCCAGCAGGGTGGGAACTGGGTGTGTTCATCCTATCAGAGCTCTGGGATGAGGTAGAAACAGAACCAGCCCCAAATACCCAGGAGCCTTGAGGCAGCCTCCATCCACAAAGCCGGGAGCCTGGCTTAGAAATTGTGATTAATAATAAAAGAACTGTATATTCACTGTTTTCAGCCTGTAGGGTGCAGCAGTACCACATTTTAATGGGATCACTGAATACCAGGTTGCAAGTGATCTCAAGGGTCATCTGGTCCAACCTTCCCTGGCAAGAGCATGGTCTAGACAAGACAGCCCAGCACCCTGTCCAGCTGAATCCTATAATTGTCCAGTGTTGGGGAATCCACCACTTTTTAGGGGAGATAATTCCAGGGGCTGATTTCTCTCACTGCGAAAAATTGTTCTCTGGTGTTCAACCAGAATCTCCCCAGGAGCAGTTTGTACCCATTGCCCATCCTCTTTTCCGCATGACTCCATGTAAAAAAGGGATTCTCCCTCTTTTCTGTAGCCAGCCTTTAAATATAGGAACATGGTGATAAGAATGGAGTGGAAAGTCATTAGGGGAATATTACATCTCCTATCTAAGGTCTGGCTGAAGATTCTTCTTCACTTTCTGTTCTACAGACTGTGCACCATGAGCTGTTGAGCTGATCCTGTGTTTCACCTCAGGAGTGGCTACAGCAGAGAACAAAATGTTTATGGAAAAGGGCTGTAGTACAAAAATGTGACACAGTGGACAAAACTATCAGAAGTTAAAACATTATTTCTAACTGCCCTCTGCTATGTCTCAGATACCAAATGACTTGCAAATCTTTTTTTTCCCAGGAACAGTGATGTTCAAAGTGCCTGAAAATGGGCTTACAGACTATGGGAAGTCTTGGTTACAGAGGGCAGAAACTCCTTCTGAAAATAATTTGCTAAGTGGAACTTTGTTCCAGTATAAACCAGAACAGACTATTCAGTTCTCATCATTACCAGTAAAAATTCCTATCAGCCCTGTGCAGTGCCCAGATAGTAGAGGGCAGAATATGCTTCATTTCCTTCCCCATTGTGTCCTCTTTTATTCTTAGCCATGCTTCACAGTGTAAAGGATCCAAATTACAACCCTTTTTCCACACTATTATTGCCCTCCTCTGAAAAAAAAAAAAAAAAAAAATTCTGGGCATTTTCATCCTTGGCTTGTGCAACTTCACCAGCTTTTATCTCCCTCCTCTGAGCCACAGCTTTTCCCCGCTCATCTTCGTAATCTGACATTGTGATTTGTTCACTTGGGTGCTTGTTTTTCTCCCTGGAGAAGATTTGCTGAATCATTGGGGAGGAGGCAGGAGCTGTAGAGGCAGCTGGTGGCCAGTGATAAAACCACGGCCACATCCAGCCCTCAGGGTTTGCACTTGACAACCCTTCAGTTGAAGGCCTGAGTCACATTCCCTTCCGAGCTAAGATTGCTGGGGACTTTGGGATTGAGGAAGTGGGGATGAGGAGGTGGTACCTCAAAAAGATAAATTATTGTTCCCGATAACCCCAAGGTTTGTGTTTTATCTCCTGCAAAACTTATGATGACGCTGTGAGAACTTTCAGGCTGGGGGCTAAATCCTGCTGACTGTTGGATGTTGTGCCCACTTCAGAGGGAACACCGAGTTAAAAAACCAGGAATTTGGCTTGGAACAGGTGAAGGTATGTAGTGAGTTCTTCCAGACTTGCAGCAACAAGGTATACTGTGAGCAAAGATGTGCCAGGGCTCCAAGACAGTCACCTGCCTCTTTTTGGAGAGAATGCACCGAATTCCACTGGTGCAACTTGTGCAGCTGCAACAGGTCTGAATTCTGCCAACTGCCTAATATTTAGGCTGAGGCCTAAAATGCCTTGGTTCATTTTTTAGGTCTTTTACTCTCTCTTTGTATGACCTTGAGTTACGTTCTCTCTCTTGGTTTCCTTGTAGTAGAACATGGATAAGGTGTTTCCATCTTTGCCATTTTGAAATCTTTGGGCAGTATGAGCTCTTGAAATGCAAGGTATCATTAGTCTTGCAGACTCTTGATTAGCTCTTCTGCTCTGTCAGCTCTGCCTTTGTTTAAAACACTAGAAATTTAGTTTTTTGCGTATTTTTATAAGTATCTTCCAGAATTTAGAAATAAAATCTTACCAATACTACATGATACTTTTCCTAAGATCAGAGTTTTAACTTGAGTTGTTCTACTTAGTTGTACTTCAAGGAGGTAAGATGGAAAGTTGGTTAACAAACAAGACTGAAAGTCCTGCTGCCCTGAGTTCCATTTCTAGCCGTCCCTCTCAAATGTGGGCAAACATTTTAAAGTGAAAAATGCAGGTTGGTAGATCCTGATGCAGAGATGTAGATCTCAAAGTATGTCCATGTTATTATCCTCACTTTGCCTGAGACACAGGGAGGGGACAGCGACTGGCTGAGACCAGTGACAGGTCAAAGCCAGGAACACAACCCTCCTTTGAGTTCTGAGTGTCATATGTAGCTTTCTCCATGATGCCACAATATCGGAAAAGGCAGCTGCAGTTTCTGGACTCTCCTTTCCAGGTGCTGCCACACCTGGGTGTCCACTGAGCCTGATTGATTTACAGTCAAGCTATTCCAGGATGGATCTAAATAAGGAGCTGTGGCAGGGATGTCTGACTGACACACTGGTTCACCATGTCCACACTCTCAGGATGGGGCCCTTTCAGGAACAGGAATGCTCTGTCATTTCTGACTTCCCCTTCCTCAGCTGAGACAAGAGATAACTTCTATTTTATAAAGAGTAGAAACCAGAGGACTTGACCACTGCCAAAAATCCCACCAAAGCCCCTAATATAGAGGAGCCTGGGATGTAAGATAAAGTCCTATTGCTTTAAAATTATTCAAGAGGAAGGCAGAATCAATGGTGAAGGCTTTTAAAACCCTAATTCCTCATGAGGAAGCCTTGAACCTCAGAGTTGTGTTGGCTGGTGCTGAATGTGGCCGTTGTACTTAGGGCTTGCTGAGGAGCCTTTGATGCACAGAGGAATTAAATGGCTTAGAGGTTGCTCATGATCTGGAGAACAGTAGATTATGGGTTGGAACAGAATCAGCTGTGAGAAACTTGGCCTGAGAGTGGTGCAGAAACCACAGGGGTGTGACTCATCTCATGTAACTTTAGATGCCTTCGGATACTCAGCTCCCTTTCTCTGCAGGGAGAGAAGTAGGTGCATAGAAGGCAGAACTGCAGTCCTGGTTTAGAAATGTGCTTTAGGAGGAGCTAAATCGCTTCCTAGATATGTTACTTAGCAAAAAGGGAGCCCTCGAGTCATTAGTTCACATTGGAGATCTCCTGACCTACAGTGCTGCTGGTTTCCTGCCTCATATCCCACGGAGAGCCTGGGACAGCACTCGAACCCAGGCAGCCAAGGGTGAATACACCCTCCCAGCACAGGCTCAGGGTCTGAACTGGGGCCAGCTCTCAGTAAAACAGGCAGGATCCCCAAGATCCAGAACTGGGTGGGATGAACCAGAAGTGGGTGGGATGCAGGATGATGGCTGTCCATATGGTCTGGATGAGCAGTGACCTGATAATAGGTCTGATGGGCTGAAGAAACACGTGTGTTGAAGCTGCTGATGTGACACTGGTTCTATCCTGCATGGCCCAACCTCATCAGGGCAATCAAGCAGAGGATGTGCCCTGCAGGAATCTCTTACTACCTCCCTGTCATGGCTGGGGTACATGGACAGTGAGCTTGCACGGGTCCAAGGCAGCTCATCCAAACACAGGAGACTCTCCCTGCTATGATCTTCAGCTTTATTGATCTGGTTATTGCCGCCCTAGGAGTAGATATGAAGTGGTATTTGCTGGCCCATGCTCTTGCAGCTCAGAGGGGAATGGTCAGGTTTTACCCTCTTCTATTCATTCAGGGGTGTTTACTATTTTTCAGACACAGAGCAATTATCTGTACACCAACCCTTAATGACCAGTGCAATTCCTAAGTGGTAGATCCCCCTCCCAAACCCAGGGAAAGCAGCATGGAGGAGAAGTGCTGCTCTGGGCACTGAAGAGGAGCAGCTTGCTCAATAAGCTTCTGGATTGTTTGCTGTAAATCTGACTCTCCTCCTGGGCGATGCTCCTAAGAAAACCTACCCCGTTCACTCCCCCAGGCCCCACTGGTCACATTTGCAACTCTCCCGCTGCACTTCCCAGGTTATTTGCATGGATGGGGGCTCCCTGCTGGTGCCTGGGTGGCAGAAGCGAAGGGCTGACAGGCCTTTCCTGCCAATCTGTCTGTTGTTCAGATGAAGTGGTTGGAAAGTGCTCACTCTCCAGTTCCCTCGTTGGCTCAGGCGCTCTGATAAGGCCTGGGCTGTCCTATCTTGCCCTGGGAGCTGTTCCTCCTCCCTAACAGGCTCTCTTCCCCGGCTGACAGTTAGCAGCCGGCAGTGCTTGATAAACTTATCAGACCAAAGCTGAGCTCAGTGCAGAACTCAGCTCCTCCCCAGCCTCAGATTTCCCCACTCCTGGGGACTCTCTGCTCTCTGCCTGCCTTGCTGTCTGGTACAGTGAACACTGATCACCCTCGGGCCAACAGGTCAAAATCAGCCCGAGGACCAGATTGAGAAGAGCTCGCGTTGAAGCAACGCATTTAAAATGAGAGCACTGAGTGGGATGTTTAGAGCATCCATTTCCAGCTCTGTCCCTCTCCCTGGAACATTATTCACCAGTGGAATTCATGTCTGGTTTATCCTCTCTGGGTTGGTGCTTGTCCTATTCCTCCGCTCATTTGGAGTTGAGTGGTTTTAACACAGGCTCTCCCTGTGCCTGTTGGAGGATTTCTAAGCCATGGAATTCGGGTGCTTTGCTGAATTAAGTTTGTATCACTCGTTATCACAGTCACACTCGGGTGTCCCAGCCCAGATCAAGCTCCATTGTGCGAGGTGGTGGATGTGGAAGATAAGGAGGGGCAGTCTCCTTCCTGATATCTCACTGTTGAAATAAACAAGTGAAATGAAGGGGAGAGGGGGAATAATTATCCTTCTCTCACAGGCGGGGTGAAGCTTTCTGAGAGCTCCACAGTGTGCTGAACAACTTCAGAAATCCAGTGCTCGTGTCTTGGCCGAAGTCACACAGGAAACGTGTGGCACATCTCAAGTCTCAGTTTGGAGATGCAGCCTCAAGACCAGTGTGTGTCCATGGTGACTGTTAGTTGTAAGATGGTGGGTCAGGATCTGTGTTTTCTTAGGTCTTACCCAGCATAGAGGCAAGCTACTGTCTTAACTATCCTTGGAGAATTTTGGTGTAGCTGTTCTGGCTTGTCTCCTCTGTGTGGATGTGCTGTTCCAGGGGTAAAAGGGGAAAAAACATCTCTCTTTCGTGAGCAGAATAAGTGTTAAAAATTGGTTTATGATGTACTCTTTTTATTTTTCTGTAGCAGCTTGCAGGTTGAGCTCCATATCCATTCCCGGGTCAGGCCCTTAATGACAGGCAGGAACGTTTCCCTGCACAAGGAAACGTGTGTGTGCAGCTATTTCTGGGAGATTGCCTAATGCCTTCAGGTTTCTCCCTGTGTGCTGTGCTGATGGGCTGGAATTAACCTGCTGGTGTGTCTCCATCACCTGCGACTGGGGGAGCAACCTGCTGTGAGGACAAGGGACTCTGCTCTTCTCTTTTTTTCACTGAAAACACTTTCTCCTGGAGTCTAAGGTGGGAAGCAGCTTGGCTCAACAAATAACCTTTTTCCCCCAACAGAACCTATACCCAGCTGGAGTCTTATTTTTCCCTGTCCTTCCTCTCAGTTCTTTTAAAGCCTTCTCTAACCATTGCCAACACAACATGAAAGCTTCAGGTTTTTGCCTTCTCCAGGATTCCACTCCGTGAGGTTGGTACAACCTGAAAATAAACTCCAGCATAATGCTGTGCTGGCTGGGAACACACCTCTGCTTCCCTGCAGGTGTCCCGTGGCTCTGCCTTCATTAGGAAGAGAAAGATGCATCCCGTGTCCAAACTTAAATCCACCCCTGATCACAGATCTTCTGGGCTGCTGGCTCTCAGTGCCTGAAGGCTGTCTGGAAGACACAGAGGCACCACTCTCCTCCTGACAGGTGCCCGAGGTTATTGCTTTGCATGTGCCTCATTTGCTAAACAAAACAGCTCAAAGACCAGGATTTTCAATAAAGGGAAGAAGGTGTGAAGAGCGCTGGGGAAGTGCAGGATATAGGGCGGGCTCGGGAGGGAGGCAAAAACAATCAGCTCTTTCTTCAGCCACAAAGATTAGTTGAGATTTTGCTTTTTGTTATCTGTTTCCTTGATTGACTGACCAGAATGTTTTTGATGTGAGGGGAGATGGTGAGAAAGGACCTGTGTCAGAGTGGTCAGAACTGAGGAGGATTTGTATATTTGGAGAGCAAGGTCATGTGTGTTATGGAGTTGGTGACAGACATGGCCTGATCCTGACAGGTGCTGGGCATCCCTGGGTAGCCATTGTGTGGATTCAGGAGCTCCAACGATCAGGGCAGCCCTTTGCCCACTCCATGCTGTGGTGGGAGTGGAAGGCTCTCCCCCAGCCTGGGGTGGTGAGGTTTGGGTAATGCCAGATCTGCTTCCCCTCTCCTTCACCTGCATTCCAGAGCCTCAGGAATGCAGGTATGCAAAGCCAGGGGAAGCATGCAGAGGAAGTGTTTGCTCCAGAGCAGAGCCAGACTGGATCCCTCCATCCTCTTCCTCAGGAGACTGCTCTCCCTGATCAGGGACTGCAGTGAACAAGGGGCTGTGGGGCTCTGCCTTGTTTTTCCTGTGAGCTGATGGCATCCATAGGACTAAAGGAAGGTCACGGCTTAGGCAGCATTACCTGGTGACCTGAAAGTGGCACCTTTTTACTCAAGAGGAAGAAAATGTAGTGTCTTATTGGGAAAATGCTGCAAGTTGATTCCCTCTCCTCCTCCTCCCTTCTCAGGTCACCTCCTGGCTCTGGCTGTACTGTCTGGCTGGTGCCTTTGCCAGCTGGACTCCATCCACAGCCTGTGCTTCTGGAGATACACTCCCAGTGCCTGTGGGAGGGGGTCAGCCTGGATCCCCTGCACTGCTCTGCCCACAGACATGTTTTCCTGAGCACAGCTCTGCAGCAGCACAGCCTACAGCCATCCCAGTCTGCTTCTCCACTTGTTGCCCATCTAAAGCAGTCCCTGCCTCTCCTGGGATGCACTCACCAGGCTCCTCACAAATACCAGGCTGAGGCTGACACTGCCTCCTCCAGTGTAGCTGCTCTTCAGGAATCTCTGGATAGCTCAGGAGAGAAGATCCCAGCTGTCCATTGAAGGTTATTGCTCCTCTGTACCATGGAAACTAAAGATAGGGATGGAAATGTGAGAGATGCTGCAGCCCTCTTTCAGCAGGCTCCCAAGAACCAGCTGCCTGGCTTTGTTTTGTGACTGGTTTTACAGGCACTCTTGCTGGTTGGTGCTGGTTGGTGTGTGCCAGCACTTGCCTCCAGAATCGCCAGAACTGGGGAGTTTTAAATGAGTCAGACACACCTGCTGTCCCCAGGACGCACACAGGGAAGTCTGTGCTGGTGTGCCAGTGTGGTTTGGGGCTGGAGGGTATTTGCTCCTGAGCAGTTCAGATGCTGACACACTCTTCAAATATTTCCGTTTGCAGGTTTGTGGAGGACAAGGGGGACAACAAGCACGGTTGGCATCTTGGGCAGTGGTTTTAACAAGCTGAAATGACTTTACCTTGAGCAAGGCTTGTACATGTGTGAGAGTGTTCACGTGTGTGTGTGTGCGCCTGTGCCACAGCCAGCACCAGTTCCCCCACAGGTTGTACACCTTCCCCAGAGGCCCTGCCCTGACCAGGTTCTGGCATGACTCAAGAAAGGACAGCAGAGATTTACTGGGGGCTCTGATGGTACCATCTGGACACACATTCCTGGGTGCTCCTCCTCCTCTGGAGAGCTGACTCTGGCCTCTGTGGGACTCTGCACCGATCTGTCTCCAGGGATGAATGTCTCCCTGATGGCAGCCCTGTTCTGCATGTGAATTTCCATCTTTATTCTCCCTTAAACCGTATGGTATAGTATATTTTACTCTTTCCCTTCTCCCTTTCCACCCCATCCCCACCTCCAACATCTCCAGAGCCAAGTATGAGCCGCTCTTGAAATGGGTGTTTTGAACATGAAATACACTCTGTTAGCCCAGTTACTGAGAGGGAACAGATTTATCAGATAAATCCCAGCAGGCCTCTACATGTTGTCACTGTCTGGTACAGAGCAATAAAAATATACATTAGAATAAGTATAAATACATATTTACAGTGTACAAGTAAAGCCAGGAGTACAGACTCTGTTTTGAGCTTCCAGAATGCATATTAATAACTAACAGCTCAGGCACAGCATAAAACAGGGGCAAGTGCATTTTAGGTTCTTGGGAGAGTAACTTTGGATTTACGGCAGTGTAACTGAGGGCAGGACAGACATCTCTCCTGGCAATACCTGAATTTTCCACTTGGACCATTTGTCTTTGCCCACGATGGCAGCCTTCCCTCATAAACCTTTGGAGTGAAGTGGTTGGTGCCACAGCCCATTCCCAGGGTAATTCCCACTGGAGTCGTTGTCCAAGGCCATGTGTTCAGGGATGTGGTTATGGAGTGGGCTGTGTGCTGCTACAGTGCCTTGCTTAAGTGGAAGCACTTACCTTATTTGTGTTATAATAATACTTTGTCCTTCCTGCTAAGAACTCAGGGGACTCTACAAACCTGAGAGAATAATCCCACGTCACCAGGAGGGGTGGAGAAACAAAAGGCCAGTGCAGTGAACTGCCAAAGGTTAGGGAGAGAGAATGTAGCAGAGCTTGGAGGGGAACTGGTTCTTTACTTGTCCCGGGGCTTTGCTTCACCCCCTGGACCTGGAAGAAGGAGGAAATGCCACTGCCCTGTTTGTCTAATATTTGTCAGGTACTTGCATACTCTGCCAGCGTGTACAGGCTCAGCCACTTCCTCCTGTTAAGAGCGGGGCTGGAAAGCAGGATTCTGGCCCTTGACAGCGATATCCAAGGGCCAGTCCTGACCGCACAGTGACACAGGACTGCCCAGGACAGCTCTAAGTTGGTATGCACTGAAATATTGTGGGACATACCAGAGCCCAGATTCCAAGAGCAGCCAGACTCTCCCACAGTACCAAGACATGGGGCTTATGCCTGGTGCTGTGGCATGGCTCTTCCTGGAGCTTGCCTGCTTGCCACCGAGCCAGGGATCTGTGCAGCATGGTGTGTCTGAGGAATGTATTTAGAGACCCCTGTTATCAGCTAGGGATAGGAGCTGTTTCTTCAGTATTTTCCTCCCACTCCAAGCTAAAAATACAGCACAGTTAACTTGTCATTTGATCACAGTAAATGCTCTGCTGAAAGCAATGACTTTAGGTGTCTGTTGGCAGAATTTATGGCCTGGGCAAGTCTCTGCAGGAGCCCTGTCCAGGCTGAACACAGCTCACTGAACGCAGTCTATTTGCATGGCCTGGCCTTATCTTCCCAACCATCAGAGCAGGACACGATTACAGCACTGCCTTGGCACAGATTGTGGCTCCCACTAGCCCAGGAGTTCCCACCTCTCTGCTGGGCAGCCTGAGAGAACTGGATTCTACACCCGGTGTCAATCCAGAGTAACAGTGACCTTGGAGGAATTTCTCTGGATTTGCACTTGAGCAGCTGATATCAGATCCGGGCTGGTACCTGTTGTAATTGAAATGTAAGACCACCCCCCTCAACAGGTTCTTTGGGATGTGCAAGGCCCTGGGGTGCCAAGCACCAATGACATGACTTTGCCAGTCCCCAGGGGAACATGGGGTGCCATATGAGTCCCACACTGGATGGAGATGCTGGGGACAGTCTAGAGTGGGAGCCCTAGCAAAGACCTGGAGCCCTTCCTCACTTGAGGCTGTGCTGGGTCTCCCGGTGCCTCCGCAGATCCACCTTGCGCTGGAAGCCCTTGGCGCAGAGCTCGCAGCTGAAGGGTTTGAACCCGGTGTGTTTGCGGCTGTGGGTGATGAGGTTGGAGCTCTGGCTGAAGGCTTTGCCACAGACCTGGCATTTGTGGGGCTTCTCACCTGCAGGGGCACAGAAAATGGTAAAAAACCACTTTAACAGGTGAGAAAAAGGAGGTAGAAATGCCCTTCAGCAGATTCAGACCCGACTGGCTGTGCTTGGGCATCAGGGTGGTGGCAGCCCAGCTGTCCTGGAAACACCTCTGGATTGTGATCCAGCACCAGAGGGTGGGAAGAGCCAGAGGCAGCCCTCTCCAGCTGGCTGATCCATGCCTGCATCCAGGGCTGGGGATGTCATGTACCATGTCATGTACCAGAGGCTGGTCAATAACCACCTCCTTGTCACACAGAGGAGGACGCGCATCCCAGGGATGCTTTGACCTCCTGCCACTTTACCACACAGGGAATAACGACTTTCCAGTGCCTCTGGACTTAACCCTGGTCCAGTACCGCTGTGTCTGCTGACTGTGTACGTGCTCTAATTTGCAGCTGCCTACTGGGGATATTTTGTTTCTCACCAGTGTGGATGTAAGTGTGTTTCTTCATATCCGACTTCTGGTGGAAGCGTTTGCCACAGTACTGGCAGGGGTAGGGCCGTGTGTCCGAATGGATCAGCAGATGGGTGGAGAGGGTGGAGGAACGTTTGAATGTCTTCCCACACATCTTGCACTCAAAGCTTCTTTCCTGTTGGGGAAGGAAAATCATGGGATGTCTGAGGCTGCAAGACATGTGACAGAGCTTGAAGAGTGATGAGAATAGTAGATTTGATAAGCAAATCGCCTTGGCTCCTGGACTGATACGCTGGGAGCAGTACAAAGGGAATGCAGGAGGGTTACTTATGGAAATGGATTATGTCTTGTGATCCAAACTCCTGCACCCTTCAGGAGGAGGTGAGGCACAGAAGAACAGTGTTCCTCCCCTCCCATCCAAGGAATTCTCCAGGGCAGTCTGAGATTTGTGAGACCAAGATCTGTGGTCTCAGAGCTCCTGGTGTTGTCACTGGGTGCTACAGGAAAGACACCACGTTTGTAACCGAGGAAATGTCACTTCCTCTACAATGGGTTAAGCAACAGCCAAGGTCCAAGCCCTCATGAGCTCTGGAGAGCTGGTTCTCTGGACACATCCTGCCCACCTGGGAGTGGATATTGGTGTGCTGCTCCAGGCTTACAGCGTGCCCAAAGGTTTTGCCACACACTTCACAAGCAAAGGGCCGGGTCCCACTGTGAGACCTTCGGACATGGACCTCCAGTCCGTGGGGAGTGGAGAACACCTGCAAAACAAAATGCCAGGGATCATTTTTGGCATGAGGTGGCTGTGTCTCCACCTCTCTTTTCAATTCCTTCTCTTTATTTGACTTTTCCCTCTCGCGGGCCACGTGAACAGCATCACTCCCAGCGCCTCTGCACTTGTTCTCTTGACTAGGGGACCTGTTTTGAGCCACATGCTGCATTTTGTTGTGACCCAATATTCAGTGAAAACCCCTCCAGGCCCTCCCCATCCCCGAGGTTCTCCTGTGACACACACCTTGTTGCACTTCACGCAGTGGTAGGTCTCCATGTCGGAGGAATAGTGCATGCTGTAGTCCAGGGAGGGCTCGGAGCTTGGCAGGAGGTGGCTGCCATACAGGCTAATGGGGTGCTCCAGCAGGGCTGACTGCATGGTGGAGGACATCTGTTGGTAGCTGTATGGCACGTGGAAAGCATCCCAAGAGAAGCCGGTTTTGTAGAAGGCAGGGGTGGTCGTGTTGGTGCAGTCCTTGATCTGCAGAGCCGGGATGGGCATCTCTGAGTGTGCAGAAGAAAGGGAGAAGTGAGTGTCACACCACTGCCTGAACTTGGGCACTAGTAAAGAAGTTCCCCAGCTACCATTTCTCCATTGAATGCCTTGCCTGACCTTGGGAGTTCCAGTTGGCAACTCCTCAATTCAAATCCCGACTCCCCATGAAAAGTTCCTGCTGTGACTTTGACTCCAATCTGAGGAAATTTTATGGCAAAGAATACCATAGAAAAGTTATGGTTAAGGGAATATTAAGCCTCCCACCAGCCCTGCTTCATGTGGTGTTTGAACAACATATGGACACCTGCCTTGACCACAGAGCACAGAACTTCATTGAGATGGGGAGGTTCACCCACTGGGAATCACAGCAGCATCCTTCTGGGAGATGCTGATCCAGACCAGAATTGTAAAGGGAAATACAGAATGCTCCTGATGAGCTCTGCCTGGGACAAGTTTGGCCACTGTTGTCAAAGTAAGAGCTGACATTAACTGAAAATCTGGGCCCAGTTTTAGGGGCTCTATAAGCCAGCCCAGCCCTGACCTCTTTTGCAGTTGTGGTTTTGGGTAGCAGACCTTGAGCTGAAGGGCCTGGCAGCATCCTGCTCAGGTACTGGACAGGGACACTTTCTTCCTTCAGTTCAGGTGGGTCCTTTTCTTGTTTTGGAACCACACATTCCAGGTCCTGTTTCTTGATGTCCTCTGGTGTCCTGTCTGCTGTGGCTGTAACACAGAGCAGGGTCACAGGTCGCTCTTGCTGCTATGAGGAGAGTCTGATAAGGTGAGTTTTTCACTCATATGCCTGAGTATGAACTCATGGTTGGATACAGGAGCCTGTGCTCAATTCCCTGAATAAGTGCAGAGTGGTTCAATCAGCAGGGCAATCAAGGTCTGTCCATTGCAAAGGGAAATTCCAAGCAGGATGAGATTGGCAAGGTAGAGAGGGGCAGGATGAGATAATAGGACACTTGATACCCTCTACAGGGAGAGTGGATTAACACCAGAAGGCCATATATCTGTAAGAATAATTTCCTTATTTAAAACCATTTCCATTTGCGTGGGTAGCAAACAATCACTAACTTATTAACCTCCCCACCCCTCTCCTAAGAGAGTTGGGTATTGTTAACCTGGATTTATGGACAGCCAAGTAGGGAAGCAGAGAGGGGAGGTAAATGCTTATGCAGTTGCAAAGACTGCTAAGCCTCATTTTCTCCTGCCCACACTCCCATTTCTCCATGCTTGTCCCAGCCCTTAAAGAGACCAACCAGCACTTTTTAGAACATAGACTTTGCAGTAAGAATTTAAAATGGACAGAGTTTCAACACATGTGTCTCCTCTATGCTGGAGATGGGACAGGTCTGCTGAAGGACAGCATTTATCTGTCATCAAAACCCTCCAGTGCACCAGACAGACACAACAAATAGTCAAAAGATGATGGCAGGAATTGAAATTAAAATGTCACCTCCTTTCCTTTTTATGAAACTTATCACAGGGTTGGACTCAAATTTGATAGCCGGGGCTAGAACAAAGAGTAAGTTGATCCTAGATTTGACTAAAGAAAATTTGAATGGTGCCTGAAGGAAGAAGATAATTGCCCCAGCCCTGCCACTGCTGGGATGGCTGTGGGAGAGCGGGAACAGGAGCAGAGGGAGGGCAGCAGGCAGAGGCAGAAGCTGTGTTGGTTGGGGTTAATACAGTATAGAGCAGCTGGCCCTTCACCTGTGAGTGTGTAGGACCCCTCACAGGCACTGTTAGGGTATCCCTACTATTTTCTCACTCTGGCTGTAGCCTTCCTTGCAAATCATCAGGAAGAGGTGGTAACACACTGAGGTAGAGGGGATGTAGTCCAGAGAAAAATGTGGGCAGTGAACATGGGAAGCTGGAGAAGGAGGTGGCAGAGTTGTGAAGAGTTTGTAGAAGACTGACAACCAAGGGCAAGGTCTTTGCCCAGCTGTTAGTGGCCTGAAATTGGCCTTCTATCCCAAATGTGACCAACTCCACTCAGCAATCTCATATCTCAAATCTCCCCAGCAACCGAGCAGGGAACAAAGGGAGGATCTAAATCTGGATTTGTGGATTTGGCGTAGAGAGCGGACACACAGTAAGGGATCAGTTTGTCCTTAGACTGACATGCCCGTGTGGAAGCCCTTTGATGCTCTTTAGGTCCCTCACCCCACCCCTTTAGCTGCCTATTCAATGATTTGCCTCGGTGTGTCCTTACAAAGCCCAGTGGACGGACTGACTCACCAGTGAAGGCAGAGGTTACTGGGCCCCACGTGAGTGCAGGCAGGTCATCTTCCACAAAACGGTGTTGGTGGTAGGTATGAGCCTTTTTGCTCTTCACCAAAAAGGAACGTGGCATTTTCCATTCACTTCCTGGGCAGAAACACAGAAAAACAGCAGGTAAATCTCTGTGGCTTAGGGAGCAGTTTCCCATTTGTTCCCCCAGCACATCAGCTCCATAAGGAGAAGTGATGGGGATTCAAACTTGTAGTGGGGAGATGCAGAGATCACCTCAAAGGTCCCTCCAGCCAGCTGAGGAGCAGGGAGGGGTTGGATGGGTTTAGGTGTGTGATGGATCTCAGCTCTGGGGAGAACACAGAGCTGTGGAAGGGGCTAAATTAAAAAAACTTACTGCAAGGTGGTCTCTGGCACTGTAAAAATTACAGTCCACAATCCACCCCAGGTTGAGGCAAGGGATTACAGCAATTTTTGACGTTCTATGTGGAGAAACAGAGACAGGCTTCAACTGAGGGCTGTGTACAGACCAAAACTGTCCGTGGCAGACACAGTACAAGCCAGGATCTCTCTCTTGCAGCTCCCTGCTCTGGCTACAGGACATGGTGCATCTCTGGCCTCACCCTCCCTGAGTGGAGACCGTGGATTGGGGCTCTCCCTTGGAGAAAGGGTCTGCCTGAGTGTTTGTACTGCACCTGGAAGAGTCCACAACCTGGGCTCTTCTGTGAAATTGCTACAGAAACACCAATTATAGAAACAATACCAATAATAGGCGGAAAATCCGTGATGGGGGGGGGTCTCCTTGTTAAGTAGCTTGAGTGGTTTGTGTTCTGGCTGACAAACAGCAGTGGGGCAGAGGCAGAGCAGAAGGGCTGGGTGAGAGGCTACCTTTTGGACCCGACTCAAACGTTGCAGACCGTTGAAATGGTGGGTGAGGAACAAACACATAAAACGCTGAAATTTAATCACACAAAATTCTCTTGCAATGCATCTGTTATCTCTGCTATCCAGAACCCAGCCCGCCCTGTGCCCACTCCCCAGGCCTGGTAACTGCTCTCCTGGAGGCAGAGTGACAACAGGAGCAGTGTTGTGTGCAGCAATATCAGCTGGTGCCTTATTTGCATGTATATTTGCATTTTCCCTTGTAATTGTTCGGGATAGTGACACTGAAAACAAATCCTGCCATATTTCATACGAAAAGTCAGCAGTGAGTCCTCTCTTCAGAAAGAGGACAAAACAGTGTTGAGGAAGAACCACAAGTTCTTCCCTTGAGGGAAGGGACACTGAAGCACCGTTTTGCTCTCTCTATTGAGGTTCATTGAAGTGTTGTAGAGTTTCTGCCCAGTGAAAAGCTGCAGGCACAGAAATAGCTCCAGGAGTGCCCTGCAGTGGGTATAACCCTTCAGCAGCTCTGCTTAGCTTGTGCCACTCACATTCCAGAGCAGAACTGAGCTCAGAGGATCAGTCCCAGGTGAGGTGCCTCTGCACGGAGCCACACTCTGTGCTGTAGACGTTATAGTGCCCCAAGTTGAAATCCTGCCACAAACCCTTTGTACATGGAATTTCCACTCATATCAGAGGGATTTTCCCATGTGGTGGGGCAGGACTGTGTCCACAATGGAGGGAATTCATAACAGAAAGCTTCAGATATTGGGTTTCTCGGCCTGAATTAACCAGTTAATTTCTCTGGGCTTCCTCACACGGCGGAGAAAGAGGCTACTCTGAACGTAGGAGACACCCTGCATCCAGCAGTGCTGCTGGAAGAGTCACTCTCCCTCCCTCCAGCTGGAGAATCCTCTGTCAGCAGCTGGACAGCTTAGCCAGGTAAATCAGAGGTTGGAGGTGGGTGGCTCAAGCACTGCAGTGTTTTGTGGCAGTGCCCATACTCCAAGTCCACGACGGCACCAAGCACAGCCCCGCTTTCCTGGTGGTGGTTGGAAGCAGAAGCACATGAATCAACAGGATTTTTCTGGATGTGTTTGCCCCAGCATATGGAAAAGTCAAATTTGGTCCAGTATTGTGACTGCTGAGAAGGGCCTGCGCTGATCTTTAATGGACTGAACGTTGCAAAAGGAAGTTACCTTCCCCCACCCCATTTTAGAGGAAAAAAAACAGGAACTGGGAGCCCAAAGCAGAGTTAATTAACAACTGCATTGCACTGTGTTTGTGATGCACACGACCAGGTTAGAGGAAAGCTACAGGCAGAGATTGTGAGAGGAAGAAATACTGTCTTTCCTTGAAACTCCAGATTATCAGTAGCAAGTGATCACCTGTCCTTATGGCCAACTGTTTTTCCAGGGGAAAGCAGTGCTATGGACAACAGATCCCACCACAGCTCAGAGCCAGTGAAGCTTCCAACAGAATTTGGCTTCAGCCTCTTGTTGAAAATTAAACTTTATTATTGTAGGGTCTGTTCCTTTCAGCCTCTGTGGCACCAGTTTCTATGTGGAGTGGAAAGTGCACAAGGGAGATCACTGCTTGGGCAGATGCTCCCAACCAAAATGGAAGAATCCTGGCTTTTTTTTTTTAAATTCATTATAGGATATAAAGCCAATTGACATTCTTATTTGCTTGCCATTCATGCAGCTGTATAATAATGTTGTATCGTGCCCTGAGGAAAGGACAGCAGGACTCAAGGGAAAAAAAAAAACTGCTTCACTATTTTGGGAACCTCACCTGGAGCACCTTAGGAAGGTTTCTGTTCGCAGTTATAAATTGCTCGGTCAGATCTGAAAGCAGATCCAGCATTTGTGTGTCCCCCCCATGGTCAAATTCCAAATTCCCTCATCCTTAGCGATGCTCTCTGGTGATTTTGCAGAGTATCCCAGGTAAACCTCTAATGTGACACTGAAACACTGCAAACAGGGAAAGAACCAAATGAAAAGGGTTTGGTTCTTAATTTAGGGGGTGGTTTCTGACTCCAGGATCTGAATTTCACCGGATCCCTCATGAAGCTCCATCTCCCACTTCATTACACAGCAGCTCACAGTACCTAAACCCACAGGACTGAGTCCTCTGATATCACTCAGAAGAAATTAATATTCTCACTGAATTAGACTGTGGAGCCTTCAGTGGGGGCAGGTGTTTGCAGGATTGTGCCACACTGCATCAGGGACCCAACATGCAGCAAAAGTTTCACTCAAAAGCTGACTTGCATTTTTCTCTAAATTCAAGTAATTCCATTTTCAGATTTACAAGGTAATTGTAGAGATTAAACATTTTGTCTCACTACACTCAGCAGAAACACTTAATTTTAACTAGCAATTGATATATATCTTCATATAAGTTGATGAGCGAACAAAGTTTTAGGCTAAAAGAGACTTATTTCCTTTCCCTTACTTAACTTATATTTACATCTCAATAGTGCTTCTTTTTCTTTTCTTTCTGGCAAATGTGAAGCTTCCAAAATACAGAATAGTTTGTCCTTAAAAAGACTATATTTTTTTGCAGAAAAAAAAGCACAAACCAAAACACGAGGTGTCTGAAATTTTTAAGAGTCCAAATTAAATAAAATAAGAAAATAAAATAATAAAAAAGAGGTTTTAAGGACTCCTAACTCTTTAAATATAAAGTCAAATTTGAAAGGATGTCATTTTTTTACGAAATGAATCATCTTTTCATTAGTCCACCCTTGCAATGTAGAATATACTTGGGGCAAGAAGTCATTTGAATGTGGCTTTTTTTACTGGAAAAATGGACAGGTCATTTTTAACTCCTGTGGTAAGACTGGGCAAATGGACATTATGGCAGAGGTAGAAAATTATGGTGGGAATTTTGTCCCAGAAGGGGAACAGAAATGCTGGTATATCTGTAGGACCTGGACAAAAATGTTTAGTCTATAACTGCAGCATTTGTTCTTTAGAAACCTCATGCAGCTCCCGGTGATGTTGAGAATGCCACTGGCTTTAGGAAACTTTGCCACGGATAGATGGAGTTATACAGTGCAGTCTGATAAATTCTATGCCCCCCCTTGAAGTATAGATGCACTTAATGAACTCGCAAATCATTTGCTTTCCTTCTTAATGTATTGAATCAATCTGGAGGTATGGGAGAAGCGCCTATAAATAGCTAATTCCATATGCTGAAAATTGTTACACTGATCAGCCTCTACTTAAAAGGGACGGAAAATTAATAAAAGGGAGATTTGAAGCAAAAATTCTGTGCAGGAGAGGCTGAATTGTCATCCGGAGAGACTGGCCCAGGGGATGTGAGCAGAGGTGTGCTGCTCTCTGAATTTAAAGGTCTGGCCCTGCAAAAGAGCCATTAAAAGGGAAAACACAGTTTGCCCCTTCCTCGATGGCAAAGTACAAAACTCTGCATCCAGAAACTACTCCTGCTGATGGAGCTTGCTGGGACACAGGTATCTGAGTCCACTGTCACATCCCTTGTATTTTGTTCTACTCACATGTGAGTACATTGTCACGTGTGAGAGTGAAGTATGGGGCACATAATTTTAAAGGGTTTATGTGGTATATAATTTTAAAAGGTTCAATTCAAACGAGTCAAGTGAACTATCACCATAAAGGAATCCTCCGGACAAGCGACTTACTCCGTGGAGTACGTCACATATTTGCAAAGAAAAGCAAAGAAGAAGGAAAAAAAAGCTTAGAAGAAACATGTCAGAGAAATGAGGAGAACAACAAAAATAGAAGTGGTTAAAAGAATAAATCAATCACCTGTTTGGGGGACTTTGCTTTACTGGATTCGCCTTGAAATCTCCCCAGACCAGCGGGACGTCGCCTTCTCTCAGGACTCCTCTTCCACTTTTTCTCTTGCTTGCAGTCTGCTGAAATAGATACTTCTCCTTTTCTTTCTCTCTGTTTTTTTTTTTTTCTTGCCCCTGTTCCCCTCCCTGATTTTTCAATCAGATTATTTGTGTCAAAATCTGGCGGTGAAGAAACAGCCAATGGAGAAGCAGAGCCCAGAAAGTATTTGCTTATCAAAACTTTCCAGGACTCTGAAAACTTGAAGAGAATTCACGATGCCCAGCTCGGAGCCCTGGGGGCAGCACCCTTCACTTCCAGGGGCAGCTTCTCCTTCTGCAGGGATACTCCTTCTGTCATATTGACAAAGAGCATGACACAGGGAAATAATGCACCAAGCAGGCATTTATTTTGTCTTTTCTTACAAAAAAAAAAAAAAAAAAAAA
>VXAY01002751.1:224783-251491 GCA_013399855.1 Oxyruncus cristatus | reverse complement strand
CCCCCGCAGGGTCCCCCCACCAGCCATTTAATTGAGCGCGGTTTGTCGAGAAAAGGCTCAGCATCCTCCGTGGAAACGCTGAGTAAATGCTTGCAAAAGCGATTTCCAGGCTTTCCCTGCCTTGATGAGTCGCTGAGGAGGTTCCCTCGTCCGGGGTTGGGCATTAAATAAAGCAGTTGTTGAAGTCTGTCCCTTCGGTAAGGAAGGCTTTTCTCATTTCCTTGCTCGTGGGTAGGTAATGTGAAAGTCAGGATGTTGTTTACTTCTACAGTAAAACATTTGGCTTCCTGTTATCACAAAGAACTTGCAGGGCTGCAGTCCTGAAGTTTTCACCCTTTGTTTGCTATGGATGAAGCCTCTGCAATTGTTTTATCAGTTTAGTCAAAGCTTCTCTCCTGGCCGTTCTGTGTTGGTTGTTTTTTCTTTTTAATGAGTCTTTTATAAGGCATTGAGTGAAAGAAAGAACATGCCTTAAAGGAATGTATGATTCAAAACCCATGGAAATGACCCAGAAACTGGGATCAGGTTTCCAGAACTGTTTCCAGACCTGCTGTTTCCACAGAACCTTCCAGTGGATGCTAATACAGGTTTTCATTCTTTGTGTGGTCTGATCTTGCAGTTTCCTGGCATTAACTTCTGGGCATAGTTGTTAGAAATCTGTCAGAACTGAAGCACTACTGAAGTGATCCTGTTAAGTGGAAAAATTCCTCTTCAATTTATATGTGTGAGCAGCTGGAAATTGAATCTTTGAAAATTCTGGAAGTTTTAATAATCACTGCAAACATTGGGAATGCATCTGTCTGCTGATGCCTTTGGTTAGCAGCAATCAGATACTCTGCTTATCAGAAACAGCTACACCACATTTTAAGTTTTAAATAAAATCAGGGGCTTAAAATCCTTTGCTCAGTAAAACACTTCTTTGCTTTGTGTTTGTTTGTTCATTTGTTCTGGATTTTTTAGCAGCCCAGTCAGCCCAGTCTTTCCTTTATGGGGAATTGTACAGACTTACCCAGATGAAAATATAGTCAGAATATCTAATGTGTCATGAGATAAACTTTAATTAAAATGATTTTATCTCTAGCTGTGTTTAATCCTGGCACCTTAACTCTTTGTTACTTGAAAGTTTACTTTTTATGGTGGCTAAAAAAGTAGCATTATTAAAGGGTTCCTGTGTCAGATACACTGGCCAATTGCAGATGTTTTGGTGTTGGAACAAATATTTGTCTTTAGTAGCTATTTGTAGTTTTAAGTGGATGCTGGCTCTTATTTGGAGCTGGACTGCTGGGATGCTGACTGGTACTGATTCCTGAAATTCTTCCAACTGCCAGACACCTTCGTGTTAGTCCTGACAGGAGCTGGGGATGTGATTCCCAGTCAGTCTCTGTACGAGCTGAATATGTGCCCACACTCCTATATTTATTTTGTATTTGGAAAAGATACCGTTTCCTTTATTAGGAGGAAATCCTTCCCTGTGAGGGTGGGGAGGCCCTGGCACAGGTTGCCCAGAGAAGCTGTGGCTGCCCCATCCCTGGAAGTGTCCACGGCCAGGTTGGACAGGGCTTGGAGCAACTGGGCTAGTGGAAGGGGTCCCTGCCCGTGGCAGGGGGGGGAATGAGATGATCTTTACTGTCCCTTCCAACCCAAACCATTCTTGGATCCTCTGATAACAAGCAAATTAAAATAAATCAGTGGTGGAGGCAGAGGAGGGGATCAGATTTCGTGGCGTGTTGCAGACAGGTGGATATTTAAGAAAGAATGTTACAGCTTAGATCTTGGTCTGGTACGTGGCTGCTGTGTTTTATTTTCATGTAGTCTAATAAACATAATGAGGACAAGTAATGATGTTTCCTTTGTTAGCATAAGCATTTCTTTGGGTAGCACGTTAAGAGTAAAGAATTGCTGTCACTTTTCTGGGCATTGTACATGTTTTATTTTCACTTTAGCAGTTACACATCGCTTGCTGTTGTTCTGTGTAATGCTGACTTTAATTCCTGGAGCTGTTAAAGTGCCTCAGTGAGTACATCAGGTAGTTTGCAGTGGTTTCAAGGTTTACTGAACTGCTGCCTAACTCTGTGAATATTTTAAAAGGTTCCTCTTGGGGGCAAAAAAAAAAGCGCTGCAGAGATTCAGGAGTCTCACTCCTTGTGTTGGTGCCAAGCCTGGAGCTCTCTGTTCACCTGTTTGCAGCTAAAAAAGATTCCTTAGTTGGACTTTCCTTGTGTACTGTTAATTCAATTGGTACAGAAAACCAGGGCTTGTTCTTATTTATTTATTTGCTATTAATATGTGCAGTTGGGTGGAAGGAATGAAATAATTCCCTAATTCCATTTAGTAGCTGGCTGGTTAGCAGGGCTCCTGCCAAAGGGTGAGGTGTCAGCCCTGCCGTGTTTGGGCTTTTTTAGGCATGGGTTACTTGTAAACTATTTTCCCTCTGACAGAAATTTGATGAGTAGCAATTAGCAATAGTGTAATTAGCACAGCAGAGAGTGAAAAGAATCTTAAAAAATGCTGAATGTGGTTTTCTCTCTTTGTTTGGGGTTATTGGACTTTTGTGATCTTCTTGTTCCCACATCAGTTAAGCACCTGTAAAAAAGCGAATGTATTTAATATCAAGTTATGACTATAAATAATTACTGAGTTTAGGAATGGGGTCTTGTATCAGATCTTAAAATAACCAGAACAATATTTGCTATTAGACACCCGCATTCTTTAAAAATGAATAAATAAATTAAATTGATTGTACTGTCTGTTGTAGTGATCAGTTTGAACAGAGGTTTGGGGTTATTATTCCTGGGTGGTGCGAAAGGGAATAAATCAGCTGCTTGCTTTCCTGGGCCACCAGTGGTTTTTCTCCCTGCTGTCGTTTTTCATTCATTGCTTATGTCACTTCTGTGAGGGCAGTGTTTACTGTAACTGTGGGGAAAACATAAAATTGGGTGTTGTTAGGAAACCTAAAACAGGCTTTGATTTTGTGTGTTGGATGGGAGGGAGTGAGGCTTAATCCTTTATGAGCAGCATTTCAGAGGTTGGAGTGAAAGGGGCTGCTGTGCTGCCAATGGGAATTTTTCTCTGGGAACAACAATTGCCGTAAAATCCTTCTGTCCTCGTTCGTGGCTTTTGCCAAAGCAGCACCTGAGCACCTGACCTGACCTTACCTGCAGGAGAAATCAGGTAGAAAAGTGTAAGTCTGGAGGTTCTGCTCTCATGGCATTGAAATCCCCCTATTCTCTTGGAGTGTGTGGGGGAATAACCATTCACTGCCATGCCCCAAATTTAATTTACGATTAACGAGGAGAAATAAAATGCTGATGTCGATCCCCCACCCTCAGAAGAGGCGCTTCTGGTGCGTGGATTTGTGTGTTGTTGCAGCGAAGGGTGTTGTGGGAGGAGGGTGTGTTTGTGGTGTGTGTCCCCCTCCTCCCCACCCTCCGAGCAGCATAACTGGCACTACCAGCTGCTTTTTCATTTGGCTCGAGATAAAAATACACTGAACAGAAGAACATCTTCTCTTGACAGAAATACTTACAGAAGTCGTAATCTTTGGGAATACTCTGCTGTTTCTTTCTCTGCTTAGCCTTCTCCAATTAATATTTTTACAGCCCTTGCCTTTGTCTCGAGTTTGTAGCTTAAACTGTTTTATGTTGTGGTTAAATTAGCTACTGGAAAAAAAAAAAAACCAACAATTTAAAATTGGTTCTTGGCATGTTGGCTTCTCCTATTCCTTCTGTAAGCTGGCTCCAAGGCTGTATTGGTACTTAAAATGAATACTTTTTACTAAAATTTGTCTTTATGAGAGCTCTTGAATATAAGAATGAAAGCTCTTGAATATAAGAAGTGCTGTTGCTGTTATATTTTCCAGTGAAATGAAAATACTGCATTTCAAAAGGTATTTAAACAGATATATTCTACTCTTTACTAACCAAGTGCCCTGGATCTTTCATATAAAACTAATTTAAAAGTTAGTGAAGAGTTAGTGAATCAAACCACATGGAAAACTTGCAAACTTTGTTTTGATTCTGTTAGTTCCAAGGGATGTGGAATTTCTTCTAAGGGGATAGGGATGGAAGCATCTTGTAGCTATGTATTTGAGCAGAAGGAGGTGGTTGTGATATGATACTGTAAAGATTGAAAGGATACCCTGTTCACCAGAGATGTATCAATTCCAGATAAGAAATACTGTGGCATCCAGTGGACGATCTCGCTGTTTCACAAGGTGGTGGAAGCCCCTTAACCTGCCCTGTCCTTATCTACAAGATTTGAAAATCACATCCCAAATTCCTGGTAGGACTGGAGTGATAAATCACTCT
Organism: Oxyruncus cristatus; assembly: GCA_013399855.1. Taxonomy (NCBI): domain Eukaryota; kingdom Metazoa; phylum Chordata; class Aves; order Passeriformes; family Cotingidae; genus Oxyruncus; species Oxyruncus cristatus. The sequence continues at coordinate 247,184 of VXAY01002751.1, read as the reverse complement.
GACACCACAGCCCCTGGGAGCTGAACTGCATCTGCCAGAACACAGCGTTTTCTGACTGGAGTAAAAAGCCTGTTGCCTGTAAAGTAGTTACTCAGCTGCCTTTGCTTAAAAAAGTGGGATGTGATTTAAGGCTATGGCTGGAATTTCCTGGTTTGTTCATTTGTGTTGGGCACAGCAGGGCCAGTGTGATTAGGGGATCTCAGTCTTATTTAGAATTTCACTTTGGAGGAGATCCTGCATTGGAAACCTTATGATTTAATTTTTAAAATTGCAATTATTTGTGTATAGTGGGGTGACAACTTTATACTGGTTTGGTGTAACTTCAGCAGATAAAGTTCCACCTATTGAAGTATTTGCGTGTAATATTGTCCTGGTTTGGAGTGTGGTTTGAAATACTTTTATTAATATTTCAAATATGGGCTTCTGGAGTGGAGGCTGCTCCACTTTAAGGTACTCCAGGGCATGATTGACAAGTTCAAATAAACGATGCTGGATTTATTGGCACAAGGTCATCCAGCCATCTGTTTTAGTTGAGGGAGCTTGGGAAATGATCCGTTACCTCCCGTGTGTGTCGTTATAGGGACCGAGCTGGGTTATCAGCCCTGCTCTTATCTGATGGCAGCGTTTGTTCCGTGCCAGCACAATGGCACAAATCCTCTTACCTGCTAAACATTTCAACTGGTGTTTTCCCCCATCTGTCTGCAAGTGTGTTGTTGAACCTGACTTCCAGACCCCATCCAGAGGGTCTCCCAGGGTGTGTTTCTTGATTTCGTGCTGTAGCTTTTCCTCTGGCCTTATCAAATTGAGTGAAACCTCCTCTCCAGGTTTTTTACTGGTGGGACAAAGTTATACTATAATAATAGTATTACTCTAGGAAAATAAGAAATAAAAGCATTCTTTTCACTGGTGGGGGGTGGGGAGTCAAAGAGAAAAAGTGTTGGCAACGTTTTTATGGGGTAAAAACACAGAAACTGGTGTTCACGCTGCTTTAATTCTCAAAACAGGTTTTGCTTGCAGCTGGCCTGGGGGTGTGGTCATGCTTTGCTTTTGTTAACAAGACTTTAAACAGCTAATTCAGGTTGCTGAAGGAGCTGGTGAATCTATTGCTTCACCATAGCTGAGGCTGTGTCCTGATAGAAATGGAGGGAGTGTCAGTGAGGCCTTTTTGGTCTCAAAGATGGTGTTCTCAGAAATAATGGAGTAGATCGTCTGGAGGGAGCTGCTTTTCCATACATCCCTCTGAAAGCTGTGTGTGTGTCTCAGTGGAACTGTCGTTCAGTCAATTCAATGTTATAACAGTTACTAGAAGCTCAAAAAGCAGCTGACTCCTGAAAAGGAGTAACAGAGTGGAAGGTTGGCTCCTCAGGTTGCACAGATGAGTGGCTTCAAACTTTTTGAAAGGATAGTGTCACTCTTAGAGCATTGTTTGTCTTCTAAACAGCAAGTGCTTTGAGGAAGAAGTTAAAGCTTGGGAGCCTGCACAATGTAGACAAATAAAAAAGCAACACAGAACCCCAAACCACAGCAAATCCCAGCTCTAATTTTATGGAATCTATAGATTAAAGTTCATTCTGGTTTGAGTAAAAAGTAACTTTTCCCCCACTTCAAGTTACTGGGTTTTTATTGTCCAAGTCTTGTTTATACCACCAGCCAGTTTTAAGTCGGAGGGTTTAAGGTCTTGCCAGCATCAGGCTTGAAAAATAATAGCATTTAAATCTGAACACTTCAGTGACCAGACTGTGCTGGCTGCTTATACATGAGCTTTTATTTGGACTGTTCAGTTGTGACCATTGAAAACTGAGGGAGGGGGTGTTTTGTGTCTTGAAATGGTGATTACTGGAACACTACAGCAAGTCAGTCCCTACTGAAATGCCTGTAGTGAGAGTGGTGCCATATTATCACCTTTGAATTTGCAATCCGTGCCAGATTGAGTAAGCTGATGTCTGGTGGCACTGAGAAAAGTGACCTTGGGCAGTTCTGCAACTACAGAGTGATATGTTGCAAATGACAAAGTTTACTGGTGGCCACGTTAACTCCTGCTGGCCAGTAACATTGCTAAAGCAAGAAAGTAATATGTCTATTAGGAATTAGAGTGTTATTTACCATAGAGGATTGGTTCTTTGCTCATGCCTAGCAATGTCTTGACTAGAATTTAAAGGCTTTAATTAACTGTTTTAGGTTCACAATAAAGGAGAATGCTTTGTGTGTAAGATTTTACCTATCATAAATACAGCCCTTCAGCAGCTTGTGGAGGGTCACAGTACAAAACTAGAGTCTTGTGAAAGCCATCTAGTTGGAGGCAATTGCACAGCTTAACCTGTGGACAGTTCTGGAAGGGGCAGCTGTGCAACACCTTTTGGTGCTTTTCAGACTTTGGTGTTTTTCAGACTTTTCTCATACAGGAGGGATGAGGTGCATCCGTGTAAAGAACTGAATGCTGTCCTGAATGTACACAAAAAAAAATAAACTGTGCCTTTTCTTGACCTCTTCCTGCTTTTTCTTTGTTAGTGATCATGAAAGGTGTGTGGCTGACAACACTGCAGACAGAAGCTCAGCTCGTCCACAGAACAGGTGCTGTATAAACAATTGCAGTAAAAAAAAAGATTTTACGTGTAAACTTGGGATGTGTCAGTCTTGCCTTCTCTGGGGGAAGTGAACAATGTGTGCTGGCTGGCAGTAGGAGGGAAAAGAAACCCTTGCTGATAAAATTAGGTGTGATGTGATGCCACATTCTTTCTGCCACTGGAAAAGGTTCAGCATGGGATTTTTATGGATGAAGAAAAACTTCATTTTGTGGTAGGTAGATAGATGTGACACCTGAATCCCTCTGATGCTGGGACATGGGAAGAAGCAGTCTCAAAAGCCTGAAATGGCTTAGGTTTGTTCCCACTTATTATTGAGGACCTGGCCAGTCATGGCATCTGCACGCTGTTGCATTTAATGCTCTACACAGATTCTGCACTGCAGAGTTTTTGATGTGTTATTCATAACTTACACACATGAAAACAAGGTGTGTTGTGCTGCCCAGCCTGTGGTTTGCTGTGCCTAGGGTGGCCAAGGGCAGCAGCTGCAGTGGCCCTGACTGAGTTTCCCAACAGTTGCAGCTTGGCCGTGTTTCAAGTCTTAAAGCCCAAATCTGGTGGCGTGAAACAATGCAGAGCCCAGGGCAGCAAATTCCTCCTCCGGTCACTCTCCACTCATCAGGAGTGGAGAAGGATCTGGAGGTGTGTGTTTTCTCCAGAGTTTAGTCCACTATGCAAAGGAGGACTTGAAAGGTGGTTTGAGGAGGAATTACTGAGAGAAAGCAGGAATGGACTTAAGCTTTAGTTTACTAAGCTGGAGAACAGATTAAAAAATATGGTAAGAGAATGCTCTGACAGCCCAGATATGATTGCCAAGGTCTTCTGCAAAACAGCTTAATGTCTTCTTGAAAGAGGGGAAGAAAATAATAATAACTCATTGCATTCTTGGAAACTCTTCTCTTACAACTTTTATTGCAGGTGTGCAAAGTCAAGCAATCCTTTCAGTGTGAAATGGGCAATACTGCAGAAGAGAAATAGGGAGATGGGAGATTTAAGATGGAAAAGGAAAAGTTCATTCATCTGCTCTCTCTTCTCTCCTAGTCTGGTAGAGAGACACCAATGAGGAACTTCCTGAAATTTTGACCTCCACATTCATGTCAGTACGTGCATCATGGCACAGCAGGGCAATGTTGGTGAGCTCCTCTCAATGCTGGATTCTCCAATTCTGGGTGTCCTGGAAGATATAACAGCTGCATTCAAAGATAATCTCGTTTGTGGTATGTGTCCTTTTATGTAATTCCAGGAAGGGTTTTGCTTTTACTTCAGTAGAGGTAGAATAATGGTTTTTTTTCCATCAAACCCTGTCTTTGCAAATGCAGCTTGAAAGAAACTCCTTGATACTTGGGTTTAAAATTGCTTTAAGGATTTAAGCTTCTCTTCAGTTCATTTTGCTTAATGGCATGGCTCCTGGAAGGTCTGTTATGTAATTGTTAAAATACTATTAGAGGATGACTGGCTTTTCCTGGGGCACAGCCTCAAGTGGGAGCTGGTACACTTTGTCAAGTGTATCTAGAAAGAATTTGGTGGCATCCAGGTTATGAGAACCGGTGGGATTTTGTTAATTCAAAAAAAAATAAACAAAACAAAGCAAAACAAAACAGACCCAGACTTTCTGAAAAGTGATTGCTGCTATTAAGGCATCACTTGTGCTGACAAAGCCTTTTCAGAGCTTGAGAGCTCTGCCAGTGTCCTTGTCCCTGAACTTGCTCTCCTTTATCTGCTGAAGGAAGAGAACATAAAGTCACTCCTGAACTCTTTACCTGTACTGGGTAAGATACCCTTGCAGTTCAACTGCCTCTAGGTTTTTAAGGTTAGACAGTAATTGTTAGTTATTAAAATAAATGGTTGCTTTCCCTGAGCTAAATGCAATTGCTTGAGTGGTTTGGAACCAGGAAATGTAGTTGAGAGGTCTCATTTTCCCAAAGGTCTGGTAAACACCAAGTACTGCTTCATGTTATAAATTGTGTAATAGTTGTTTGGAAAGTCCTGCAATGTCCCTGTAGCAAGTGCTTAGTTTTTAGTGTACTGAGAGTGTTTTTTCCCTCCCTTTTTCCCCAATCTGACAGACCGTGGGCCTATGCTTGTCAACAACCTGGTGGACTATTACTTGGAAACCAGTTCTCAGCAGGCACTGCATATCCTGTCCACGCTGCAAGAGCCTCATGACAAGGTAAAAACAAATCTTGTTATGGCAGATTTTAGCCTGGTACTGAAGCAGCCTTTAAATAGCACCTCTTAGAACTCCAGGGTTCCAGGCTGGTGTAGAATTACCTTGCTGTAGAGATGTAGTATCTCTGTAGTAAGAGTAGTTAAGCTTTAAAAAAAGTTCAAAGGTCTCCATTTCTTGAGTTGCTTAAACTGACCCAATTAAGTAAAGAACCTCTATAAAGGAAAGTTTTCTAAGGACTAATGTTGTCTGTTTGCAATGTTTCTGCTGCTTGGTCAGTCCTGGATGTGTTGGCCCAAAACAAATTGGGTATTTTGAGAGCAAGTAAGGATTTTTAAATTGGTTGGGAATGGCACTACAAATTGGCTGCTGACCAGATTAGTTTTTCATTATTTACTTATAAACATTTCCAAGTGCAGTGACTTCTGGACTGACCAGTTTGCACTTGTCTACCAGCACTCTTAGAGGTATCGCTGGGGTTTATTTCCCTTGGATCCTGTGTGTTTGTAAAATGCCCTTAGTTTCCATCACTGACAAAGGCGAACTGCTGAATATAGATTGCTGAAAAAGAACATAGAGCAATTAAATATAAACACCTTTCGTTTTTCAACCACTCTCTGCAAAACCCTCTATCAGCATCTACTGGACAAAATTAATGATTATATGGGCAAAGCTGCTACTCGTTTACCCACTCTCTCTCTGCTGGGACATGTGATAAGACGACAACCATCTTGGAAACATAAACTTTCTCAAGCACCTCTCCTACTTTCATTACTTAAATGTCTCAAGGTAAGAACTCTCAGTGTTGTCCATAAAACGCCTGATGTAAACATAGATACTTGTAATGCAAGGCATTTGATTTCTGTTTTGGTGTCAGTTAAGCCAGAGTGGAATTAATGTGAGCTAAATACCCCGTGCTGATCCTGTTGTTGCTGACAGTCTTGTTTCTAAAACCCACTGTCACTGTGTATCTGTGAGTTAAGAAATTTTAATAAAACTTGCCAAAAGTAAGTTAAAGAGGGCCCCTGGTGAAGTTGATGGGTGTCTTGAATGTGAACTTAATGAGAAATACAGTAATTTCCCACTGGTGCATTCTGAATTTGTGCATGCGAGGTAGTGTACTCTACTTGCAGCTTAGATGAGCTGTGCAATAGCTTATTCCATAGTGAAATTACCTTGGAATTAGCAGACTTTTCCTTCTGAGCTACAGACATGCTGGATTACAAGGATGTAGCTGTTTCCCCAGGCTTTGTGGTTTTTCTTTTCCCATCTGCAAATTTATCAGTTCTAACGTTGTACAGTACTGCAACAGCGAGTAAAGAATGGAAAATGCTTTGAGACCTAGAATGCATAGTCAGTAATGGAATTTAATGTGATAGTGAAGAATTCACATCAAAGTCACATTTAAATGCATGATGTAGCCAAGGGCCAGTGCTCTTCAGAACAAAACCACCACTGATTTGTAACTGCCAAAGGAGCGGCTACAAGTGCTGTGACTGGAACTCCTGGTGAGTTCTGGTACCCTTTGCAGTGGGATTGAGAGAGGAGTGAAGTGAGTCAGAAAGCTGGTAGGAATAGAACAGAGCTGTGGAAGTGCTTGGGATGTGTACAGAGGGATGGGGATGGACAGGAAATGTGCTGTAGTAGTTTGTGTGACTGAGGTAGACATACAGAGGAAGAAAAATCCATAACACTGAATATGTCCCATCAGCCCTGGTGGCTCTTGGGAGATACCAAGAGCAGCTCAGTGGCACCTTGACTGTGTTCTGTACACCCTGTGCTGCCAAAGCACAGGAACTACCAAGGAAAATGTGCTTTAAACTGGCAAAGCAAGTGGGGACTCCAGTGGAAAAGAGTTTGAACATTTTCTGTGTCCTGTCTTAAAATCTGATTCCCTGTTACTCTTCCATGTAGCCAAAGGCTTTCCCTGACGCATCCCTTTCTCACAGTCCAAGCCAAGGCATTGTAGCATCATTGAATTATTGCTGGGTGAAATATCCAGCAGCCAGAGCCATCAGCCAGGTTAAGAGGAAAGCTTTTGACCCGTGTCTTGGTAACTGGCCAACACCCTTGAACACCCTGATCAGATGTGCAGTCCCTGAGGCTCTGAGTGCCGTGTGTTCTTAGCTCTGGGAAGGAAGGAAGGCGACACATAAGATGCTTCACATACCAGTAGTTTTTTTTTCTACTCAGTTGTGGAACTGTGGTGATGTTCCCTTTTGAACTAAGACGAGTCTTGTGCAGGAAAGCAGCAGAGTAGGAACAACAATCCCAAATCTTGGAGTTGTTCTGGATGAAAAAAACCTCAGTAATCTTGGATCATTAAGTTGTGGTAGGGTTCAGAGGGACTGTTTCAACAGAGAACTTTTTCCATGATGATGACTCAGTGTTCACTTCATCCTTGGAAAAAATGAAGTTCAACACTTTTAACTAATGCAGGTTTTTTCCCTTCTTGCAGACTGACACAGATGTAGTAGTACTCACCACAGGTGTCCTAGTGCTAATAACCATGTTGCCAATGATTCCTCAGTCTGGCAAACAGTACCTTCATGATTTCTTTGGTATCTTTGGGCGTCTCTCAGCCTGGTGCTTGCAGAATCCAGGTGAGATTTCAACTTTGTTGCATGCAGTTGTGGTTTAGCAGAGTCCCTGTGACTTGTATGCAGTTCTTTTGTGAGGCTCTTAATGGTCTGAGATGATTTTAAACACAGAAAATGACGTATTAAGCCCACAAGCTGTTCTGTTCTTCAGTAGCGTCGGGGAGTTCTTTGCTCAAAATTCAGAAGTCTCTTAGATTCTTCCATGTGGTGCTGTTACTGCTTGAAGTTTCACTGACCCAAATTGTTACCCTGGTGGCAGTGAAAAGCAGAGATTGATCTCACTGGATAGAGAAGGGAAAATGGTACCATTTGAGGCAGATATTTGGGAATTTGAGATTCCCAGATTAAATGGGGAGGGGAAAGAATCAACGTACGTAAGAGTTTATTTTAATGTGCAGCTAAATAGTCATGAAAGTGTTGGTAAAATTGGTCTTCTCATTTACAGCCTTGGCTCTGCTGAATTTGCTGAGAGGGGTCTGATATCTAACCCTGGCAGTATCTGTGTGTGTGTCTCATGGCTGAATGAGCAAATGCTGTGTTAAGCACATAGAGATGCTATTTAGAGAACAATTCTGCATTGCAAGTAGGATTGGCACTTTAAGATGGATAGTAAGATTCAAGTCTGTGCTGATTGCTTTTTGTGGATACAAACTTTTAGTTTTTACCTCTGAGGTGAAACAAACCTTAGTTTTCCTTTTTTAATCGTTCTTACAAACTCTGGCTCGCTACCTAGAGGGGGTTTGGGTTTTAACTTGAATAAAAATGTGTGCTTTGAGAATGACAGGACACTGTTGTAATTAATGGTCTATATCTTAATTTTTGTGTTTGCTGTGAGCTGATGAATAAGTGTTGCCTGTTTTCTGAGAAGACTTCACAGTTTCACTAGGGACTGTTTGTGTCTCAGAAGGCTTGCCCCAGCTAACATTTCAAACTTACAAGTTCTTTTGCTTGCATTCTTAGAAGTTTTGTTCTTTCCTCCAATGTAATGAAAAAGATTTAACTGCCTTTTCCAGGTCACGTGGCAGAGATTTATCTTGTCCATCTTCATGCCAGTGTTTATGCTCTCTTCCATCGTCTTTATGGAATGTATCCTTGCAATTTTGTCTCCTTTCTGCGTTCTCACTACAGTATGAAGGAAAACTTGGAGACCTTTGAAGAAGTAGTCAAGGTAAAATGCTACTAATCTGTATATTATGTGACACAAGGAATTCATAGCCATATAAAGGCAGGTGTTTGCCAGTTGAATACCAGAAATGTGCCAGTTTAGCTGAGGGCTGCTAAACAAAGCAGATTAAAAATCAGACTGAAAACTCAGTTGGGAGCAAGATGAACTCTTGAAGCTGTGATGTGAATTAGCCTTACCTGTTAGATGCAACATTCTGAATTATTGGGATCGGTGGTTTTCTCATCAGTTTTGTGCAGCTCAGTGCAATCCAGAGGTGCTGTGCTGATAACACGTCCCTCTTCTTATTCTTTCCCCCAGCCAATGATGGAACATGTGCGAATTCATCCAGAATTAGTGACTGGATCCAAGGACCATGAACTGGACCCACGAAGGTATATATATATGTTCACTCTGCTATTAGGAGAGGCTCTAAATGAGCAGCTTTCAGTGGGGTTATTGCAGGTGTGCAGCAAACCCTTTTCTGTGTCAGCAGCAGTGTGTGCCCAGGGTATTTTGCCACCCAGATTCAGAGGCACACCAGGTAAACACGTAGCCTTTCTTCATCCCAGCTTACAGCTGGATGAACAAGCAAAAGCTGTTGTGAAAGGCCATTAACAGCAGTGTTGGGGTTCTAAATTAATTTTGTGTCTGAGATGGAGTCTGTCTTCTACTAAACAATTGACTTTGTCTTATTTTTATGATTTAATGATCAAACATCCTCATAAAGTTCTAAGAGTTTACTTATAATGAATAAAGTGAATCTACCAGGACATGCCTCGTTGGCTTAAGGTTTGGGTCATATTCCTTCTGGTTTGTTCAAGTATTTGGGATTTAAGTGTTTAAAATGGCTTCAGTGTGTCTTGTTTTGGTACCTAGATATTGGTTCATTTAACAGATCAGTTCTTTTAACAGGTATGTCTTAACATTATCAGCTGTATTAGATTTCTTTAGCAATAGGCTCATTTGCCTGCAGCAGCACCACTTGCTGCTTTTCTCTTGTCTCCACAGGCCCAGCCACTGAAGAGGAGAATTTGACTCTTGTTGCTGCACTGTAGTGCTCTTGCCCTGCTTTTCAGAGCCACTAGGAAATCACTCCTAACTGGGAACCCATTGAATGTCACAGTGCTCAGTTTGGCAGGGGGGAGGGTGGCACCACTAAGGAGCACAAAAATTGGCACAAAACTACCAGTGGAAGCCTTCTGATTTGGTATCTTAGACATAGAATAGCTTACTTTCAAAAACCACTCAGCCTTTATTAGACAGCCTTCTGGGCTTTCTGTTCTTTACAGTGAACTTCCATCCCGTGAAAATATTGGGCAGATCTAATGTGGCTGCTTGATGTAGTGAGAAATAGTTTTCAGGATGAAGGAGGTAGTAATATGATATAAAACCCTCAAAAACATTCCCCAGACTTTGGAGGAAAATCACAGATATGAAACTGGCATTGCAGACGGTCTTTGCTTAAATAATATAAGATTCCCTCACTGCTGGCCTGTCTAAATTTTGACTACCAACATCTGAGTCTAGCTGAGCTGATTTCTTCAGCTGCTGAAGCTCAGGATCAACCGAGTCTTCGTGTACTGTTCCTCCTTTCCAGAGTGCTCCATGGCAGACCTTTGTGGATCTCTGTGTCCAGGCTGTTTGTCTTCTCTTTGAGACCCCCTCTTACAAGTCATCTGGTTGCAATTTTTGTGTGGTGCCCTGTTCCAGTTTGGCTGGGAGCGTGCAAAGCTGTCTGGAACAAATGAGCCGTCCTACAAGCCAATTCCTCCTATGTCCAGGAACTCTTGTTTTTAACAATCATTGACTAACTTACTCTTTTGGATCCAAAAACTGTCTGCAGGTGGAAAAGACTAGAAACTCATGATGTTGTGATAGAATGTGCCAAAATCTCCCTGGACCCTGCAGAAGCCTCGTATGAAGATGGTTATTACTCTGTGTCTCGGAAACTCTGCACAAGCTTAAAACATCATCAAACTGACCCCAGTGCCAGCTCTTACATTGACACACAGAGCAGCTATGGTAAGACCTGTCTGATGGCTAATCAGTACTCAGTTGTTGGAGGAAAACTGGCCCTAAAGCAAAAAAAAAAGTCTTACTGATTTATCCCACTTAAAGTCTGATTCTTAGGCATCAGAAAAATAAACCATAGTTAAAAAGAAGAAATATATAGATATGTGCTTTGTACATGTTCACGAAGTTGCTTTTCCACTGCCTCTTCCTCCCCTGCCTTCTCCATCCCAAAACAACCAAGCCAACCTAAAAAATAAATCTGTAGTATGTAATGTATTCAATAGATACTTTTTTAAACTGGAAGAGAAGTCTCTTGTTTGCTAGCTGCAGATGTCTGTGTTGAATGGATTTGAAATGCTTTGGTTAAAAGCCTTTAAGTCCTAGCCAGAAAAACCATGGAGTTGTATTTGTTGGATACTTTTAAATTTTAATTCATTTTTCTTTTAAACTTTCAGGGACTTCTACCCCGTACTCCACTCCTCGGCTAACACTATCACAAATGCCAGGGCAGCTACCTCAGATCCTGAGCCCACAGTCCTCGAGGCTGTCAACTGAGCCACAGCAGGTAAAGCAGAAGATGAAGCACAGCAACCTTTCATGAGTTTGCACTTTCGTAGTTTCTCGTGACAGTGTTAAAAATTCACGTTTCTGAGAAGTGCCGTGAATTCTCCAGAGCTTTGTGTACCTTTCAGATTTAATCCCCAGCTGATTTCCTGTGTGGGAACCTGGATTCGGGTGCTTCCCGTGTTCCCTTTCTGAGCTCTGATGTTTGTTTTACTGCTGTGGCACAGGTCACCATCTGGAGCCCTTCTGCAGTGTGTGGTATGACCACCCCACCCACCTCCCCTGGAGTTGTCCCGTCAGAGTCATCCCAGTCTGCCTCACAACCTTACAGCAAAGCTTTTGGCACCTCCGGTACGTGCTGAGTTTTGGAATTAGGCTTTTCGAGGTTTATCATAATGGAAATTCTGGCTGTAAATTTTACTGTCAGCTTCTTAAATGGGAATGCCCCACCGTGCCATCTGACAGGCTCGAGTCGTGCCTCCTGGGAACTCAGTACCTCCTCGTTTAGAGCAGTGCTGGTGCAAACACTGAGAGGGGAAATGCAAGAGTTCAGTGCCAAAGTCTGAAGCAGCCTCTTGGAAACTGTGCACTTTTATATTGATAAACAGTGGAAAGAGTTTTCAAGTAAATGATTGAGATAGTGTTTAAACATACAATTCTTCACATAAAATAAATCAGCTGAAAGGAGGAAGGGGGAGCCTCCTGAGAAAACTTGTGCTCCTTTTCAGCAGGGGGGAAAGGAACACCTTTGGGAACACCAGCCACATCTCCTCCTCCACCCTGCACTTCAGATGACTTTGTGCATGTTTCACTCCCTTCAGCTGCTGCCACGCCTCCTAAAAAGGTATTACAAAATTCTTCTGCCAAACTAATTTGGTTTTTTTTTCATTGACTTGCCTTACATGCAGTGACCATAACTGAGAAAGAAAAATCAGAGTGACTGGTTTATTAAAAAAATGCTGCATTTCGTTGCAAACACTCATTTTCTTCTGAGTTTAGACAACTATTGCCACTTCCAGTTGCACAGTTTTCAGACTTCTTACATGGGTTTGTTGTTTAAGCCATCTGTTTGCAATAAATTACTTTCTGTGAAACTGTCCAAGAGGTTTATTTCCAATAGTACCTAATGCAAATCATGTATTTCGGGTTTGTTTTGTTTTTCAGGAGGACAAACCAGATCCTGGGAGGCCTTTACTGTACCGACAACAAAATGTCATAAACAGCGATAAATCATTGGGTAAACTCCATTTTCCTCTCCCCATTACTTGTTGTAAACAAATCTACATTATTGACACGTTCCAATTTACAAACACTTTTCCACAGGTTTTTATCTTTTTTTTACCCCCTGAGTTCTTTGTAGTTCCAGGATCCTGCCTTAACTGTGATTCAACTTAAAACCTTGTGATGCTTTTGATTTCATTTTAACCGTTCACCCTCAGGAGATAGCTTTTTTTTTTTACCTGGCTCTCATGCACACTTATGCATGTTTAAATATACAGCTCTACACTGAAGGCTGAAAAAAGGATATTTATTTTTTATAGAAGCTGATTTTTTGAGGATGGATTTTTTTAATTAGAAGCAGCAAGTTGTATATGAAGTCTTACTTCAGCGAGTTTTATGTCACATGTCTGGATCAAACTGCAAGGATAGATATGATGCTCCATTTTAAAGGCTTTTGCAAAAACTTTGTTTCCTACCTACGATTATATTGCTGTACTTGAACCTTTTTTTAAAGTCCTGTGGAATATTGAAATTAGCAGTGGATGGTTGAGGAGCTCAACTTTTAATAGGTAAATCTAGATTCCGTTTTCCGTTCCCTGTCATCTACATCTGTGACAGCTGTAGAAAGGGATTTTGGCATTGTATTTGAGACTTCTGTGCTGTGAATCTTTGCTGCCTTCAAAGTGGAGATGACAGTGAAATTTGAAGCTGGTTTTCCTTGGTGTAGTTGTGTAGGAGCACTGTAATCTGAACTTTCTAAATTCCAAGTTAAGAACAGGCGAGGTTTTTCCCTGGGCTCCTGTTCTATGACTGAGCTGAGCATGAGGTTTCTGTCCTGTGTGCTCTGGTGTGTGTCTCCCTGGCAGCTCTCTCAGGGTTTTGATCAGTAGCCACACGTTGGCAAGTTTGTATTACATCAAATTGCTAAACTTCCTTTATTCAGGCGAGTGCTGTGTCCTTGTGGAGCCAGAGCAGGAGCTGAAGGGAGGTTAATGCGAAGGTGGAAGTAGAGCCACGCTGCACATGAGCCACCTTTTTCATTTGAGTTACCTAATGGGTTAAATTGCAAACAGCACATCCTTACAGAGGTTGTGCAATGGCAGATGTTAAGTTTACAAGATTACATTTTGGGATCAGGACTGACCTGTGACTGATCCACCTGGTTTCCACATGCAATGGAACAGCAGTCAGGTAACTTCCTCCTTTGAGGAAGCACCTGAAGGAGGGACAAGCTTTTCCTAAGGACCTTGCAGCAGTAAAAGACTTGTGTTTTGTGCTGTGCTAAGGCTGGAGAAAACAGCACCTGAACAACTAACTTTTTGGTTTTCCTTTCCCTTTTTTCAGACATACCCAGTAGTAAAAGTTCAGTAACCTTAAGTGATCTTGCAGAGTTTTTGGGCGGTTTGTCGTTCGAAGACAGTGCTGAAAAGGACAGAGAGGAAGGTAATGCCTGTCCCCTTACCCACATCTGGGCTAAGGAAATGTCTGTAATGCTGAAATACAAGATGTATAATGGTGCTCCCCCCTCTCCTCAGATGCAATATCTAAAGAGATCTCGGAGATCACGACCGATGCTGAACACATGGTGCCTAGAGGAGGGTTCGACTCCCCGTTTTACCGCACAAATGAAAGTCTGTCAGGCTCTCAGAAGAAAACCCACTCAGCCGTCTCCAGTGTGCAGGGACACAGCCAGACCTCTGAGCCTTTAACATCCCTGGACAAGCCTGGGCCTGAGAATGCACGGGAAACACCCAAACAAACGTTTACTCCCATAGACAAGCCCTGTGGAGGCTCTGGGGAAAGCCCTGCTGGGAACAGGGAAGGAACCTCTGGGGAGACGAGTATCCTCACTCCCAGCCCGTGCAAAGTACCAGCACAAAGAAGGGTGGTGTTTGGGAGTGGGCAGCCTCCCCTCTATGAGCACCTCTTCGAGGTTGCATTACCAAAGACTGCCTACCTCTTTGTTGGCAAGAAGACCGAGGAGCTGCTAAAGAAAGCCAAGGGATCCCAGGAGGATGACTGTATGTCCTCGACTTCTCCCGTGGAAGTGCTGGACAGACTGATTCAGCAAGGAGCAGATGCACACACTAAGGAGCTGAACAAGTAGGTGACTGAAAATAATACTTTACAAACTTTCTTGTTACTCCGTTTTGTAGTGGCTTAATCTTAATAGCTGTGCCTGAAAAGCAGCTGCACAGTTCCTCCTTATTCTTTTTATACCAGCTGAGCTTAATTGTGCTTTTACTAGGCTATAAGCTCTTTTGAGGTGCACATTCTATTTTCAAGTGACTCGCAGAGTGATTTTATATTTAAACTTAGTGCTGCATTTTCATTTTTCAGACTGTCTCTGCCAAGCAAATCTGCTGACTGGACTCACTTTGGAGGTGAGGAAATTTCTCATGTGTTTTGGCAATGTGTTCCTCTATTATTAGACTTGCTTAAACAATGACCTGCATACCTGTGTTTTTTATAACCAATGTTGCAAAAAGATGGTGCCCTCCATGAAGTCATGGTTTATCTGCTTAGCAGATAGACAGCTGTGTTCGGTGAGATGAGCTGCTATTTTTCATCTTTGAAAAGTGCAAACTGCCCTCCCCACAATTCTAGACATTTCTGCTTTTGACCATTTCAGACCTGCTGGGCTTCAGAGTGGTGCTGATCATCCAACACATCCTTCCACGTCCTCACTACTGGTTGAATCTAAAACTGATGATTGTTTTTCGTGCTGCTTCACTTGTGTGTCTGTCATAGTTTTGTGCTCTTAGACTTGTGTGGTGATGGTGAACTTGGCTTTTTTCCCTTAATAAGAGGAGGAATCCATTTGAAACACACACACACATGTTGCTTTGAAAAAAATGTTCACAATTTGAAGTTCGTGTCAGAGGTCAAAAAGAGCAGATGGATTTTTGAATCTAATTTGTCACTTCAGAAAACACTTCCCGTGCATGGAACAGGGCCAGTGCAGTTCAGTAAGCTCTTCTGTGTCCCAATCCAGGTTCTCCCCCTTCAGATGAGATTCACACCCTGCGGAACCAACTGCTTTTGCTGCACAACCAGCTGCTGTACGAGCGCTTCAAGAGGCAGCAACACGCCCTGCGGAACCGCCGGCTCCTGAGGAAAGTCATCAAAGCCACAGCTCTGGAGGAGCACAACGCTGCCATGGTGAGCAGGGACCCAGCTCTAGCACTGATGGAAGCACACTAGTGCTTAACAGGTGTTAACTGGTCTGGACAATTAAAAAGGAAACCTCATTTCTCACCTTGCTGAAGTCAGTGTTCGTGGAATGACTAGTGTGCTGTCATTAGAGGCAGTAGTTTCTAGTTGACTTCAGGCAGCTGAATCGGTGGCTGCCTTTGTGCTTGACCCCTGCCAGCATTTGCCTGTGGATAATGTTAAAGGCTTCCCTGTTAGTGGAGCAGTTGTTCAATGCCTGGCTAGACACCTCATTGCATATTTAAAGAAGTATTGTCCTTTTGCTCCCCAACTGAGGAATAATAGCAAAAACTGAAAACTCCAGTGTTCTTTTCCAGAGACGTTTCCTACGATAGAATCCAAAGTTATAAGTGCATTGAAGGATGTCTCATTAAAGATTTAGGTCTGTTTTGTGCTGTTAATTCCATCAACAGTTTCACCTTCTGGTGGTTCACTACAAGAGCCAAAAATAGACTTCCAAATAGGTTTTGGAAGATGAACTGTTGTTTCAGCTGTGAAGCCCAAGTCCCCATTGAAAGCATGAGGAACAGTGGAAAAATATGTTATTGCTCCTTGTGCCTTTGGATGTGGCTGTAAAAGTTTTCAACCTGTCCACTCTTATCACCATTTCATCTCCTTTTCAGCCAAAACCAAACCAAATCCCAAAAGCCTTAAGAACGTGCTCTATATAAAGTGTTCTGTGTGTGGAAAAGCGTTTGCCTGCCCTGCTGGTAACGGACAGTGGGGCTTTAGGACAGGTGTCCTAACTAATAAGCAGGTGCCTTGTCTGATGCTTCATATGGGATTCTTAACAGAAAGATCAGCTGAAACTACAGGAAAAGGAAATCCAGGCCTTGAAACTGAGTCTGCAGAAAGAACAGGCAAGGTACCACCAGTTTCAGGAGGAACATGATAATATAGTGGCTCAGCTTCACAGCCAGATCAGACAGCTGCAGCACGACCGGGAGGAATTCTACAACCAGAGCCAGGAATTGCAGGTATGAAGCATGGACAAAATTGTTGTCTACTTACTGGTTTTAAAAATAACCTTCTTAATAACAAGGCATGAAATATCTGAGAGAAAGCTGCACATTTCTGTTAGAGATATTGTCTTAATTCATGGTGAGGCAGTGCATAATTGGAAGTGCTTAGCTTAGTCATCGTGCTTTTATAGTTGTTTTGTCCTGTCTTTGGTTTGGAAATAGGAAAATGCTGGTTTGGGGGCTTTAAGAAGGGCTGAGTATAACTTGATTTCCAGTGCTGGGGGTTACAGCTTCCCAGCCCTGGGCCCTTGCTGTCCTTGGTGAAGTTTCAGAACCCTGAGTAATGTTTTTGTCACTTGAACAGACCAAGCTGGAAGACTGCAGGAATATGATAGCAGATCTGAGGTTAGAACTGAAGAAGGCCAACAACAAGGTGTGTCACACTGAATTGCTGCTTAGCCAAGTTTCTCAAAAGGTAAGAAGAGTCAGTGTTCCCAGAGTCCCTCTGTGGCTTTCTGTTTATTTTTTGTCTGATAATTTTCATGAGGTGCTTTTTCTTTCTTGTTCTGAAAGAAGCCTGTGCTTCTAAAGAACTCTAGTTCTTTAGAGTCTGATATTGATTGCTCAAAAACAACACAGAAAAATGTATTTTGGTGAAGAAACTCTGAATTCAGTTCAAGGGCTTCTGAGTCTTCTCATTTTGGCTGCTTTTTTCCACAGCAGGAGTTTGCAGGTTGACCATTTTGAACTTGTATTAAATCTTGACACTTTAGCAATCTTGTTTATGTCAGAAGTTGAACGAAAATTAAAATTTCTTTATGAAAACTGATTTATTTAACACTATTTATGATGCACAGTCTTTATCTCCCTCCTTTGTAAAAATGCCCTGTGAACACAGTGCCTGTCAGCTGTGACTTTCCTGCTGAACAATCCATCCCAGTGTTGGATCCCGTTCCCTTTCTCTTTCCAGCTTTCCAACAGCGAGTCAGTGCAACAGCAGATGGAGTTCTTGAACAGGCAGCTGCTGGTTCTTGGGGAGGTCAACGAGCTGTACCTGGAGCAGCTGCAGCACAAGCACACAGACACTACAAAGGTATTGCAAAGCTGCAGGGGAGGACTTCTGGGGAGGCTTCACTTGAGGGCATCACCCAGCGTTTCCCAGCCTTGCCTTCAGAAGGAAATGCCTCATAAGTTAACAGAGAGCTTTGTTCTGACATTGATTTTCAGGGATTTGATTTTGTATTTGATCTGTTCAGATATTTGTGTGCACTGTAGGTTTAAGGAATATCTTCAGTGCCCCTTCTGAAAGCTAAAAAAGGGGTGGTTGGGGTACACCTGAAGTCAGTTTTAGCCACTTGATGTAAATTCTTAGCAATTTTTTTTCCCCAAGACTTCACTGTGCTTGTAATGTAATTGATAACAGATTGTTGGTAAAGTAATGTAGGGCAATAGTGCCAGAACTTGGACAAAAATCTTAACCAGGATTTTATTGGTTTTCATGAGGTGCTGCTTTAAAACAAACATCTTAGTCTTCTCACTCATTTTCCTATTAAAAGTTAGTAGTAGCTTCAGTAAAACTTTTTTGCTCATATGGTTTTACTTCCTGACTTCAAAGAAACCTTTTTTTAATTAGAAGCAAGTAAATTACACAACATATAACTGTTTCTGCGTGAGAGAAAGTAATTAAAGAAGGTGAATAATAAGCCAAAAAAAGGCTTTTACTGCTGTTTAATGAATGTCATGTTGCAAAAATGGATTTAAAATGGTGTTTGTCTATTCTAATCCAGTGCAGAACTGGCAAGTTTGCTTTGATGAAAAGAGCTTTTCATAAGGAACATTAATGTGCTAATAAATTCCAGTGATGTGTAGTTATTTTAATAGTGTACACTCTCAGCATAGCCAGTTTTCTATATCTGTTTATAGAAGTGCTGCCTTTATTCTATCCTCCTTTAAAATGTGCCTATTTATAACATCAGAAACATGTCTGAACACCAGTAAAAATAACACACTATCAACTTATGCTTTAATATTGTGTTGTTTGCTTCGAGGAGGTTGAAATGTTGCACGCTGCCTTTCGGAAAGAACTGGAGAAAGCGAAGTTGTGTGTTCAACAGCAAAGCCAAAGGCTTGATGCTTCCCAGAAAAGGATAGCTGAACTGGAATCTCAGCTTGCAAAAAAGGACCACCTCTTCCTGGAGCAAAAGAAATACCTGGAAGATGTGAAAATCCAAGCAAGGTAGGGGCTTCCTGTGTAACATTTATCTGTGCTTTCTCATATTCATTATCACAGTTAAGGCAGAATCTGGAGACACTGGACATTTTGGTTTCTTTTTCTGTTCAGAGGTCAGCTGCAAGCAGTAGAAAGTAGGTACAAGGCCCAGAAAAGAATCACACAGGCATTTGAGCTGGAGATCTTGAATCTGTTTGGCCGTCTGGAGAAGAGCAGCCTCCTGAAAAAACTTGAAGATGATAAAACAGAAGCAGCTGAAGCAGCAGAAGAAAGGTAAGGGTGGTTATGTAAAATAGGCAGGACTCATGACAGTTGGTATCCTTGTGGAATTCCTAGCACTTGGATGCATCACCTCAAAATATTCGTGTTGCTCCACCTTTTCCAGATGGAATCTGTTTCAGAACTCTGCTCAGGTTACAGGGAGTCCTTGACAACACTGGAAGTGCTGATGAAGTATTTCCCAGGTAGCTGAACTGTTAACTCAAATTTGAGAGAAACCTCACTTCAATCTACAAGTTGTTCTGCTGTTGTTCAGTGTTTGTTTTACATCTGCCAGCCTAAAGCATCTGGGTAGTGCTCTACTTCCCTTCAGATTGTGCCTTTTTTCCTACACCAAACTCTGTCACAGCATCAGGGTAATCCCTTGCACTGCCAGCTTGTGGTGATCACTGTGCTTAGTCAGGTAAAGGAAAGATCTCCAGTCTAAGGAAGATGTCCAGATCACCTCCTTTGCTGTAAGAGATCAGGATCCAGTTGCACTCTGCTGTGGAATTATTGTTTTGGGCTTAGAGCATTGGATGTTGCAAAGCTGAGTGTGTGACACTTCTGGTTACCCTGTGTCACTCCTGCTTTGCCACAGAACTGTGAAAGGAAATGTGTTCAAGTACATATTCAGTAGCAGAAATGGAAGATAATCAAAGTAACCTGCCTTGGCCAGCGCTTCCCTCTCCACTGTTTACTTGCTGTGATTTCCTTAACACTGTATCCTCTCTCCTTCCCAAACAGGGTGGATTGCGGTAATGAAGATACAGTGGCAGGAAACAGTGAAGAAACCCATGGTAGAAATGGAGAGACCAAACCTCCCAGCACTCGAGGCAGCAGTAGCAGTAAGGGTGGCAGCAGCAGCGAGCTCTCCACCCCAGAGAAACCCCAGAACCAGAGGCTGAGCAGTCGCTGGGAGACATCCGTGTTGCTGGAGCCCTCGTCCACTGTCCCTCTGACTGTGGGTTCACTCCCAAGCTCCAAGAGCTTCCTTGGAATGAAGGCACGAGAATTATTTCGCAACAAGAGCGAGAGCCAGTGTGATGAGGAGGGTGTGACCATCAACAGGCTGTCTGATGCTCTAAAGACTGAACTGTGTAAAGATCCAAGCATGGAGTCGAAGGCCCCTCCAAGCCCCGATGACCTCAGCCTCTCGCCCAAGCTCCAGGAAAGCAGTGTTGGACAGCTTCATATCATGGACTACAATGAAACTCATCATGACCACAGTTAAAGAGGAAGATAGTCAATCAGTGTTATTTTCATATTCTTGGCATAGAACAGGAGGCGTGAGTGCAAGTTTAACTAAAAGCTTTTATGTTTCTTTGGTCTGAGCAGTGGCTCGTGCAGCGGAGCAGGATCAATGGCCAGGAACGGAAGGAGGCTGCTGAACGAATGCAAAGTGGATTTTTGGGTCTGGAATTGAAATGCCCAGCCTAACTCTTGCTTCTTTCTCCAATTCAGTCCTTAGCAGCGTGTACTAATTTGAAGGGACAACTGGTAGCATTTGCAAGTATTTTTGCCCTTTCTCCCTGTCCCCAGTTGAGTGGCTGCGTTTATGAACTTGAGTGCAATATGAGGCCAAATTAACATTTGTGAGTCTACTCTGAATGCTTTATATTTCCTTGCAAGCTTCCAATTTAGAGCAGTTGGTTGTGCTGCCTGTCCAGGTGACTTCGGTTCCTTTCATCCTGGAAAGAAGCAGCACTAGAATTTCCAGTGCATTCATCTAAGGGTCTCTGTTTTGCCTGTCCATTGTCCCACATCCCTCAGTCTTCATTAAGTTGGAGTCTGATTGAATACCCAAATGTTTAAAGATACTGTACCTCTGCAAAATGATTCATTCACCCTCATTCATGATCATTGTTTATATTGTCCTTAACATTTCCTGGAAAGTTACATTTGAACAGACAAAAAGGAACTGGAGCTTGTAATGCAGAAGAGACCGTAAATGCTGAAGACTTGTTAAAACACTAGCTTCTGATCTTCTTGGGATTTTAAGTGTTTGCCTGACAGACTGTTACTGACCTCAGACTGGTTCGTGTGGGAAAGCAACTGGGGTGGGAGAAGAGGGAAGAGGAAGCTTTAGTCGAGTAGGGAGAGCATGCAGAACCTGGATGTAGAATTGCAAGCTTATGAAGATCTGCAGAGGAGGATTTGTTTCTCTAATCAGGGAAATGTGCTGCCTGACCCTCCTTCACAGTTCTGCTCTTTGTTCCTGGTCTGAGCAAGACCACCATGTTTTGAGTTCAAGCAATTGGCTTCGTTCTTCCTGGGAGTACGTTCAGAATATGGTTTCCTCTGAGTGCTCTTCTGCTCAGGCTGCAGCACATTTTTCAGCTCAGCAATGTGAGTTTGGCTCTAGGTCTCTCCCCTTCACCCTCATCCTGCTTCCTTAGAAGGCCAGGCTGAGGAGGAATCCTGCTCAAACTGGGAATCAGAATCCTGGCGTGAAGCCTTTCGGTGTTAATCAAGTCAATGATGAGCCTTCTGTGAAGGAGGACTTTGGGATCAGGGCTTGTCAGTGGTCAGACTCAGTCTCCTTTGTGACTGAGCAGAGCCTGCTGTTAGGAAGGCAGAGTGCTCGTTCTAAATGTTGGATGTGCCTGGGGCCGGGTGTGCTCGGACACATCAGGCTTCACCGTTACCCTCACGCGTGGCCTCTCCTCTGAAACAGTCTGTGGGTGGCAGCTGCTGTCCAAGAATTGCCTCACATAGAAATCAAGTCCAAGAACACGCATTTGTAGTTCAAATCCCTTCTTAACCCTGATAGGAACGAGGCTGTCAAAGCAGCTGGCACTGTGCTGGCTTGGTCCTGACAGGCCTTCTCCCCCCGTTTTCCGCTTCTTCCGTAACACCCAGGGTCTAAATACATTTCTGCCTGTCTTAAATTATTTTCCGTGTCCTTTGGGTTGGTCAGTCGGAGCCCTGAGAGTAGAGGTTGAACTTCAGTGGTTGTGTCCAAGCTTGACTCTGCATGGAATAGAGAGTAGAGAGTTGGTTGTAAGTGACAGACTGGTTTTGTCGACATGTCTTTTTAGGCTTTCTCAGACTTAGTGGTAGCAAACGTGGTAGCGTGTGTTTCAGGAAGATTTGGAGGTTTCCTGCCCCTTTCCCCACCGGATCCCAGCCCCAGGAGGGAACGGTTTGCACATTGCCCTGGTGGGCTGGGATGCTGGACAAGCTCATTCCCCATCCTGCCCTGCCCAGCCCGGGGGTGTATCCGGCGTTCCGAGGAGAGGTGGGTTTTGTGTCGGTTACAAAAGCGCCCTGGCAGTGACTCAAGCTCATTGGTAAGGTGGCTTTATTCTTCTTTTAAACAGGATTTTAGCACCAGGATAGTAATGGAAACCACTTTCGGTTTGTTTATGGACCACAAAGATTATGGAGGAACAAAAATTTTGCAATTATTTCTTTTTTTTTTTT